>LPNX010605952.1:53183-130837 GCA_001517045.1 Pseudotsuga menziesii
TCTTAAATTCCATTTTTAAAAATCTAGTTTCATTTCCTTTTTTAAATCCAGCCTTATTTTTGCCTTGGAAAACGTGCACGAGTTTTCTCGAAAAACGTGCAAATTTTCCATTTTTTGGGCTTGCTGGTTTTCTGTATTTTTCATTAATTCTAAATTCTGGAAATTCATTAAAAAATCAGAAATTTTCAAAAAAATTATTTTTTTTAATTTTTTAACTTTTTCTCGAAAAGCGTGCCATTTCAAGCTCGCTGTTTTTTGGGCTGATTTTTGACTTTTTTCTGTTAATTCTAAATTCTGGAAATTCATTAAAAAATAAAAAAAATTCCAAAAAATTTATTTTTTTTAATTTTTTGACTTTTTCTCGAAAAGCATGCCATTTTGTACTTGCTGTTTTTTTACTGATTTTCTGCAATTTTCTGTTATTTTCCAGATTCTAGAAATTGGCCTAAAATGTTAAAAAATCTTTAATTTTAAATTCGCAAAAAATCCCAAGTCGTTTCACCAAAAATCGTGCATTTTACATAAAAAACGGTGAGCTTGCCTGATCCTTTCCAAGTTTTGATTTTGGGTCTCATTCCATTGTGTTAATCTCATGTTTCATCTCATAAGGCACTTGTCTTTTCATCCACTTAATTTTGTCGAATCACAGGTTAAATTTGGTTTCCTAACACTCTCACTAGTCCTTGTTTAGAGCTCTTATCCACAGGTGAACCAAAAGCGAAACCAAACAAGAAAGAGCAAGCAGAGCTAAATCCAAAGACAAGGATCCAAAGCCAAAAAAGAAGTCATTCTCCTTTGTACAAACTCATACGAGTTTTTTTTTTTCATTTTTACTTAAGTTACTTCTCAAAGTCCTGACAAGGATTAAGTTCCAAAGGCATTTGTAATTTATTAATAAAACAAGGCTAAGTGGGATAGGGCCTCCCATACTTGGTTTTTCTTCCCCATTTGCGGAAGAGTGTTTTTTGTTCTTAGCTTATATTTATTTCGAGTACTTAGAGTAGTTTCATTTTGCTTGCAAAGTAGATACTAATTGTTAGATTAGCCCATTTTGTTTCATTAACTAGGTTGATTATTTCATCTTTTAATTTTTTGTATCTTTCATAAGTAATTCAACTGTTTAAAGTAGAAATCTCTTGAATCTCACTTTGTAGATCAAGAGTGCTCTCTATCAGAGAGTCGTCTTTTCATTGTTTAATAAGTTAATCAATTAATCTTGAAAGTCTCTTGAACTTGCTGTAATCCAAGTCAAGAGCACTCTCTATCGGAGAGCATTCCCACGGCATATCCTTGCATCAAGCATATAAATTAGCTAAGTCTCTTGAACCACTGTCATAAAACGAGGTCAAGAGCGCTCTCCGTCGGAGAGTTTTAATTAATTAACTTAATAAAATTCGCAACTCACATCCCTTTAATTAATTAACCCTCTTCCCTCTTTGCCGGAGTATGCTCTGACCGATCTTCGATCGGAATACCCAGAAACGGCATTGGATCTCAAAACCCCACAAGAGGAACTTAACTAAAACTTTTTCCCATAACCAACGCACCGGCGTTGTTCGATAAATACCGAGGCATGTGGGCAAATTCCAAGTGTGGGCGTCGGGCTACCTAATCTGGGCACTTGTAGTTAAGTTATTGAACACTTACCTTTGACCCCAGACAGGTCCGTCATGTCTTCGTACGGAGCCACTGAAGGTATTACCAGTTAGGACATCCAGCCACCATAAGTGAAGATCACAAACAAAAAACTCTTAAAATCTACCAAGAGCACTTGCAAAACCTAATACTCACTAGCTTAATTCCTATACTTTATTTCATGTGCTTATTTGACTCCATAAGGCACTGATCCTTTGTTATATTTGATTAATTTTATATGTTGATCAACTGTCGATGGTCCATTTCAATTGATTATATTTGAATGCTTAATTTATAAGTCTGGAATCTTTGCTTATATGTGTGATCTCTTGTTAGCAATGTGGATTGCTTTTATTAATCATCATCCCCTTAATATTAATCATTTTAAATCACAATAACTCCTAAACAACACCCATCCGCATCCAAAACATCCAAAACTTAACTTAAACATTTAGCCATAGAAAACTCTTTGTTAGGGACTACACCCCTTGGCTTCGTTAGGAGTTAGCCTAAACGGAGGAGCTAGGAGTAGGTGACAGTACCTAGCTCTGTGCTTGCCCCCAAGGTCACACCTCTTCCACTTTCTCAAATGAGGAGACAGCTTTTGGAAGATTTCTGCTGCTGGTGTGCAATCGACGGACAACATGCAGCTCAGTTCAACTCCAAATCATCATGTCGAGCTCATTCAATTACTCCGATGTTACTCATAGTCAGGATTTAGGGATTTGAGCCCTATTTTGTTTCATTTTTGTATATATAGAGGCGCTTTGCTCTCTCTTATTCATGGAGAATTTGTGCGAGTACAACCTATAGAAATTTGTAATATTGTTTGAATTTGAATAAAGCAGAAGACTTTGGAGGTCCATGTGGGAGTTTTTTTGTGTGCTATGCTTCATCTTGTTCAAGGTGATACCATTCTTAGCTCATTTCTTTTGATTCTTAGGTATATGATCTTGTGATTATAAGGCTAACAATCTAGCACAATATTATTTGATCTATGCTTTTCTCTTGAGTTTTGTGGCTTTCAGGTATTCTCCCAAACACGAGCTTTTGTTTGGTTTATGCATTCATTCTACAGGTTCTTAAAGGAGGCTTCTACTTTAAGAAATCGAGAAACGAAGGGCTTACTTGCCTCATCCATCAAACTACAAACCTCAAAAAATCTATTGGTTACTACAAAGCGGATCTACAGTTTCACAGGTTTTATCTTATTGATTTGCTTTCCAAGTAGTGCAAATATTCGAAATTTAGTCACATTTCTAGATCTTGCATTATGATTGGCTAAGTAGATCAAAGATTCATACTTTGTTCTACTTGTTGGGTTTAGATCTATTATTTTTCAAATCTTTAACTTTTACTAAATCTAAGATCCTAGTCTCATTTCAAATTTGTAAATCCATCATTTTTTTTTGCCAAGATTTTGTCTTGAGAAGTACTTTGGGATTTGTTCCTAATTGCCGCATTGTTTTGCATGCCACTTCTCTTTCCCCACTATCTCTTGCGTATTTTCAGCTAGCTGGAAATTTCAAGACTAGTGCTTATAAAACAATTTTTTGACTTAATTTTTGCCTTGGAAAACGTGCATAAGTTTTCTCGAAAAACATGGAAATTTTCCACTTTTAGGCTTTCTGGTTTTTCTGTGTTTTTTATTAATTTTTAATTCTGGTTTTTCATAAAAAATCAGAAAATTTTTCGAAAATTTTCCCCCAAAAAATTATTTTTCAAGTTTTTGTACATTTTCTCGAAAAACGTGCAAATTTGAGCTTGCTGTTTTTTGTTGATTTTTTGACTTTTTCTGCTATTTTCCAATTTTGAAAATTAGCCTAAAAATTTAATGTTTTTTATTTTTTCATCATTTTCTCGAAAAGCATGCCATTTCAAGCTTGCTGATTTTTTCACTGTTTTTTTGCAATTTTCTGCTATTTTCCAGTTCTGGAAATTAGTCTTAAATATTTGAAAAAATCTTTAAGTTTTATTTCTCAAAAAATTTCAAGTCATTTCATTGAAAAACGAGCATTTTGAGTCATAAAGGGCAAGCTTTTCTTCTCATTTCCGAGGTCTGATTTTTGGTCTTGTTTTACTGTTTTGGGCTTTTATTTATCTCACTAGGCACTTATCATACTGTTCACTTTCATCTTCCCAAGTAATAAGTTTAAATTTGGTCTCCTAACACTTTTACTGGTTGTTGTTTAAAGCTCTTACTCACAAGTGAACGAAGAGCAAAATCAAGCAAAGAAAGAGCAAGCAAAGGCCAAATCCAAAAGATTTAGAACTAAAACGAAGAATGATACCAAGAAGAGGATCCAAACTGAAAAAATAATTCTCTTTTGTACAAGTCATAATAAGGCTTCAAGTTCTTTGGATTAGTCAATTTCTTCATTCTCAAAGGGCTAAGTTCCCTCATCTTGTAAAGTATTAATGAAATAAGGCTAAATGGAATAAGGCCTCCCATTTTTTGTGTTTCTTCCCCATTTGGGGAAGAGCGTTGTCTTGGTTAGCTTAGATCTTTGTCATATCTGTTAAGTAGATTAGATTAATTTTTCCATCTTTTGCATTTAGAAATATTCTGCTAGTTTAGTTTCATTTTGTTTTAGAATAGTAATTGCTAGCTTAGATTTACTTTCCACTAATTGTTAGTTTCAGTCTTACATTGTTATTTGTTGAGCTATCACTTGTGTTCCTTATTTGCAACTTGCATCTCATATAGTGTAAATAAGTCTCTTGAACCTATCGCAAGACGAGTCAAGAGCACTCTTTGTCGGAGAGCATTTTCTCTGTTGCATTGCAATGCATTTAGGTTAGATAAGTCTCTTGAATCAGGCCATAAGGCAGGATCCAAAGCACTCTCTATCAGAGAGCATTCCTGTGTGTTCTAATTAAAATTTGCAACTCATCTCTCCCTTTTAATAAAATTCGAATTTATCCCGTTGTTTCCTTGCTGAGTATGCTCAGACCAACCTAAAAATCAGAGTACTTAGAAACGACATTGGATTGTCAATCTTACAAGATTCAACATAGTAAAACTTTCAACCCCATAACCAACGCACCAACGTTATCTTGATAAATACTTGGGTAGTGGGAAAATTCAACGCCGTGAAACCCAATCTGGACACTCGCTGGTTAAATTCTCTGAACACCTGGCTTGTGATTCTAGACAAGTCTGTCAATGTCTTCGAACGGAGCCACTGAAAGTATTTCCGATTAGGTTTCCTAGACACCTAAAACAAGATTACATAAAATTTACAATAAAATAAACCAAGAACAATTGCAAAATTATCTGACTTGCGTTACCACTTTGAACTCTTGTATCAAGCAACCCAAGCACTTAAGACTATCTTTGACTCCAAAAGGCACTGGTCCTTGTCATTAATTTTCTTTTGTTTTTTATGTATCTAGAGCATTTATATTATCGTGGTTGTCTTGCTTTAAATTATCAAGTGGTTGTTTCCTCAATCTTGTGATAATGCATTTATCTTGTGATTATTTTATTTCATCATTATAAAGTTGTAATCATTCAAAAACTCCTAAAAAACACCCATCCGCATCACAACACCAAAAACACTTAAAAAACATAGAGCCGTAGAAAACTCTTTGTTAGGGACTACCCCCCTTGGCTTCATTAGGAGTTAGCCTAAACGGAGGAGTTGGTATTCAGGTGACAGTACATGGCTCATTTGCTTGCCCCTAAGGCCACACCTTCCCCACTTCTACAGAGGTAACAACTTTCGAAAGATTTATGTTGTTGGTGTGCATCTCGGTAGACAACAGGCGCAACCCTCTCGAAGGGTTGACCTAAGTAACCTGGATAAACTGCCTGTAAATATCCTCCCTAATAATCTTGTTTAGCTCCTATCGGGTAGGTAGGAGATGGTCGAGAGCTTATAGAGAATACCGGAATAGAGGAAGACGATCTTTCTGAATACCTACTGATTCGAGAAGGTGAGAGATCCCTGTGAACTAGCATTTGGCTCTACCTGAGTGGGTAGCACAGGAAATAGCCTCCGAAGAGCAGTATGCCAAGTATGGGTACCTGTCTCGACCTTTTGACGAGATTGCAAATCCCCCAACACGATGCAAAAAGCAAATCGGTCTGAAGGTCATTTCAAGGAGAAAGGGTTTAGCCCCAAACTCGGCCAGGATAAAGTGTTGTAGTATTGTTTGCTTGCATATGATAATGCGACGAAGAAGAAGGACCTGGACTCTCTCAGCTAAGGCCTAATACGACTCAAGTAGAGATGGTCCCTGTTATCACCAACCTTGTAGTTGTCTATGTGAGGTGGATCCAAGATGGATGGTAGAGGGACAAGCAACTAAAGAGGTGGAACCAAGACTTCCTAGACTCCCAAATGGATGGTTGTCACGCCAATCAAGGAAGCCTTCACTTTATGTTAATTTAGCCCAAAACAACTAAGAGGGAGACCTGAATCTACTCCCGATAGGAGAGATCGGACCTAGACACCAGATCAGATCAATTAGACTTGAGGTACGTAAGGTGTAAGGTAATTGGAGACCTGAGATCTATGGAAGGTGTCACTAAGTGTGCCAGGGATTTGGATGAGGGCTTTAGACGAATGAGGGTTGATCCAAAGTGGAACACATGTGACCTATGGGGATAATATTAGATCTAGGGTTGAGGTACTAGCAACTGGTGAAGATATCTGCTGCCTTGGAAAATGTGACCAATGCAGGGAGGGCAAGGGCAGTATTGAGGCTATCTAGTACCGATGGATAGACTTGATGATAGATGTAACAATATCAAAGTTCCCAAATCATCAGGGAAAGATCAGATTGCAAGGAAAAAAGGCCAAAGAGGGGCTAGTGTTATGGTTGGAGATTAGTGCCTATTGGACCTAGGGTAATGGAGTCATCTCTGCCCCACGTTGGAGTGGACCCACCTAGGAAATGCCCTGATCTATGGATCCAGAAAATTACTTGGCCAGAGAATTCAGTCTTCAGGGGAAACCAACAGTAAGGTGGCTAGCGTTTGGAGAGGTAGATCCTCAGATCTAGGTCAATCTGGAGACCATCAAATTAGTGTTGGAGGGGAAGACCTGATCTACAAACCCAAGTTGGAAAAATGCCGGAAAAAACAGATCTGGGAAAAAGTAAAAAAAATTATGAGAAGCGTTAGGGTCTTGGAAGACAGTTTCTCAGATCTAGGGCCGCCTGTATCTAGCTCAACGTTGGAGGTGATTTGGAGTGAGGAGGACCCGATCTACAAACCCAAGTTGTTATTTTCCTGGAAAAATCAGATCTCGGAAAAAGTCAAAAAATCAGTGAGGGGCGCTAGGGTTTGAGAAGGCAGTTTCTCAGATCTAGGACAAACCAGGAAGAATTAGCTCAGCGTTAGGGGTGAAGTGGTGAGAGGGAGGCCTGATCTACAAAACCCAGCAGTGGTTTGTCTAGAGATCGAGCTATTTATTTTTTAGTATTTTTGGTTTTTTATTATTTATGGAGTTTTCAGTAAAATGAAGAAAAGCATGTGTCAATGGATTGAAATCCGGAAAGAAGAAACTAACCTGCAGATCTTACCTGGAAATCCTTGTAGATGCCTTGAAGGTGATGATCCCTGCTATCCCGATCAATTTGAGAAGACCTGTGTGATTTCTAAGCCCAACGTTTTGCTCCAAGTGACCAATGCGCCCTCCCTCCTGCACAAGCAACCGTCAACCATATCAGATTTATTGTGTCATGAGAAAAAAACAAGATCTACAAAAAAATAACAAGATGTAATCATAGATCACAATGAAGCTAATGAAAACCCCCTGTTACAAACGAAACCAGTTCAAGTGAGTTGAGGCCCTCCCTGCAAAAACGCCCAAGTGAATTCGACCTCCTGTAGACAAGACAATGATCCCGAAAAAATATAGATCTCACACAAATTTCCTAAATACTAGGAAGCAAAAGACTTTCCAATCACCATCTAAGAACACCAGATGCAAAGGAGATCCAAAAAATATCCACAAGAAAAGTTTTTCTATTAATCAAATCCAAGAGCCAAAGACCCCTTACAGATGAGAAGCTCTCTCCTTTAAATAGGAATGAGAGAACCACAATCCTAACCACTTTCAAAACGAGTGGCTAAGATTAAAAGATATAAATGTTCTAATCAATGGTTGAGATGAGCTCAACAATGCAATACATGGATCAATATAACCAAAAAGTACCAAAGTGGACTAGATCACCCCAAAAGAGGGTACCCCACTCAACAAGAAATAAATGAAGCACATGGTGGGTCCATGGAGTGTTAACTAACTCCCTCTGGGTGTCCCCATGGCACAATAAAATAATATAATATGTTAATTTTTTGACTTTGTGCCTCTTTGAGGAAATCGTGAGCCTCCCAAAAGCTCTAGAAAATAATATAAAAATGCCCAAATAAATGGATAAGGGCCCAATCACGTGTTGCAACTGTTGGAGAAAGTGTGGGGGACATCACTCTCATCATCATGACTCATCCCATGCCATTTCCTTGCCTCAGTAGCCCACATCAATTTCTTTGGTAGTCATTTAATCATTTTTTAATTTGCCTCGAGAAACATGAACCTGCCAAACCAGCCTCCTAAGTTGCCTGCGTTATCCAACTGATCCCACCAAGCTCTCTGGGATGGAGTTACTATGGTACAATCAAGTGGTTGCACCCCTATGCCCCATACAGCGCCCTAGGAGATCCAATAAAAACATTTCCTTGCTCAGACACATCATCCAGTGAACCAAAAACTGCATATGATCAAATAACCAATATAACTCAGGCTGGCATCCATATGCTGAAAAGTCTTCAAAGGCTAGGACATGCTCTACAAATCATTTAAGTAACAATCATAACAAGTAGCAGTCACATCACTGGCGGTACATCAACCAAATACATATATATATGATTTTATTAATCATAACTCAGATTAGACTTTCAAGACTATACTCACTTCATAGTTGTAGTCAGTTTGCTTGTGGAGGGTGAAGGCTAAAATTGACAAGGCTAGGACAAAGAATGACTACCAACTTGACATCATAGCACTTTGGATATGGAAAAGGAAAACTCACTCTAGCCATATGTCAGACAAACAATAACAAAGGGGATGACAATGCCTCACAAATGGGTGAACTACTTCAGAGGAGCCTACTCACCTTGACAAATGCTCACAATCCAACTCAATACAAGTAAGGCTATCAATCTTTATATAGAACTTTAAGAACCATTGCTTTTTGGGCATTTGATTTTCCATAGCCTTGGTCTACGCATTTTTATGCGGACTTTTATTATTTTAGGCTTTTCATTCACGTATGTTGAAAAACACTACTTTTCATGAATGGGCTTTTTGCAAGATATTCATTTCATTTCCAGATACATTGTATTGATGGAAGCGCTACTTGTTTCAGGTAAGCAAACACATCCTAGGTAACTTAGAGCTGAGACACAAACAAAAAGGGAGGTTTGTCCAACAAAGGCTATAGCGGGGAAAAAGGTCCTCCATGCCATAAGTCAAGCAGTAGGTTGGGTTAAAACATAACTGGAAGGAAATGGATGGGTGGAGACAGTGAAAGATGAAACCAACACTATCAAGCCAAAAGATGCTGGGAATGACTACCTCTATTCTCCCTAAGGAGGGTAAAACCAATGAGTATAGATCAAGAACTTCCAATTCTGAGTAGGGACATCAATACATAATATATATACATCCAAGTCTACATATTTATATGACCACCAGATCATGATACTAAATGCTAATACATGTCACAAAAATGAGTATAAGAGCAATGATAACCATAACACCATATAATATAAACTGAGTCACAACCATGCAAATATATCCATCTGAATCATCATCTGTCCAATGAGAAACACTGATACAAATTTGGGCATCACTAACTGCTCTACAAATGACTAAATGACTACATTAGTCCTCAAATATGAGTGTCCTGAGGCTCAGTCCTGACATGGGAGAATACTGTAGTCCACTGATAATATAATGATCCATCAAAATTGCTCATCTCAGCATCTCATATGTAAGAGATCTGGCTGAAAAAATGTACTGAACCTGAAAAATAGAATATGGTAGCCAGGCTACCATATATGTGATAACAGTCCCCAAATATATGATACATAAAGGACTGTTGGACGGATCATGGCATCCATAAGGCTCACCTTGGATGAAGTGTCTTGGAAGTGGTGACGAAAGCAATGTCGCTCAAGGAGGGATAAGAAAAAGAGGGTAAGAGAAGCTTCAAGGTAATCATTGGATTTATGAAGGGGAGCTCATTGATCATCATGAATAAAAAGCTGAGGTTGAGCATCCCATCTTTGAGTCTATCGAAGATCTTGTTGAGGAACAAGTCCATAATCATTGCTTGGTTGACGACTGCTCATCTCAGCATCTCATATGTAAGAGATCTGGCTGAAAAAATGTACTGAATCTGAAAAATAGAATATAGTAGCGAGGCTACTATATATGTGATAACAGTCCTCAAATATATGATACGTAAAGGACTGTTGGACGAATCAAGGCGTCCATAAGGCTCAGCTTGGACGAGGTGCCTTGGAAGTGGTGACGAAAGCAATGTCTCCCAAGAAGGGATAAGAAAAAGAGGGTAAGAGAGGCTTCAAGGTAGTCTTTGGATTTATGAAGGGGAGCTCATTGATCATCATGAATAAAAACCTGAGGTTGAGCTCCCATCTTTGATTCTATCGAAGATCTTGTTGCGGAACAAGTCCATAATCATTGCTTGGTTGACAACCATTCAAATCAATGTCTAAATGATTCTAGGGTTGATTCAACTTCTAATCATGTCATTGAAGAAAAGGATGAGGATAGTTAAGATGTGTCCAATGATCATTATGTGATTGAGAGTCAAATTAAGTGTAAACCTAATGAAAAACAATCACATGGTGATAGTTTGGTTGTGAGTCAACATAACCAAGAGTGCTCTTTGTTTAACCTTTCAAGTTCATTAATCAATTACGAAGAGGCGTTAAAGGATGATTTTGATAGTGTCCCTCATTCAATCCTAGATCGGGACAAATCAATCCTTTGCTTGGGTAATATCCTTATTTCCACGGAGTAAAATTTGGTTTTGCTCCAAACCTTCAAATCATTTTTGGAATCAAGAGAGCCACTGATTCAAAAGATTTTCCTTCCTATCAAATTCAAAGATCAATTAGTCCAAGCTTTCTGGGAGAAAAGATATGTTTTCAATATTTTCAATCCACCCCCCCTATCACAGCTTTTTAAGTCCTCTTGTATGGGTTCAGGTTCCAATCAAGTTTTAACTTACGAAATTTTCGATAAAGAGTCTCGAGAGTGCCAAGTGGTCAATGGTAAAACATTTCATCTCCTTTTTCAGTCATCCTTGGTGCATAATGCTTTCAATTTTGCTAATTCCTTTGAGTGGTCGATTGAAAAGATCTATAAAGATCAATTTCATATTTTCTCAATCTTTAAACAACTGATGGGGTTAATGTCAATTTTTGGTTTCTTAACCTCTAGTTTGTCCCCATCTTGTTTCACCATTAATCATAATGTGAATATGATCGAGTGTGTTAATCAAAAAGATGAGGGAAACCATGATAGCCTAGGAGGGATGAATCACGTGTCATATTCTTATCTTTCATCAAATTTAAACTTGCATAATTTTTTGATCCTATCTTTCATCAATCTCATCCCTAGCATGAATCATTTCTCCTTATCCTTATCTTTCTCTGTTTTTCAAACAAGTTAGAATGGATTCAATTTTCATTCACATTACTTCCAAGCCATCTTTGACTTGTCGTATCATTAACTGTAAAGAAAGACAAAATTATCCGTTCAACGAATGGTCAAATTGGATTTTACTTAGCACTTGTCTAATCAATTAGAGTAGGGTAGGTAGGTAGTTGAATAAGCTCTTTTGAGTAGTAGAATTGAGTCTTCAGTGTTGCATGGGTCTTTGAGTCTTTTTGTAGTCAGTGTGAGTCTTCTAGGCCATTAAGTTTGGCCCTTGTTCTGTCTTTTGAATGAGTCCTCCTTAATAAACTCCACAACTGCTTGATAATTCTTAGATTATATGCTATTTTCAACACTCTACTTTCCACATTTATATTTCAGCATTTCCTTTTCAATATTTTATTTCTAGCATTTTATTTTATTTTTATGCCACATGTTCTACTGGGTAGTGTTGTTTCCATCATGCATAGAAATAGGTTTTACTAAAGATGAAGCAGTATATCGAGCGCATATTTGATAATTGGATGAGCATTGTTGCGTACCAGAGATATCTAACGTTCTCACGCGCTCTCTCCCTTACAAAACCTGCCCTAGTTGGAGCCAGATGTTGTCACATTTATAGTAGCTAGGCTACTTTTGTTTCTGAGAAATACTGATCAGTTCTTTGAGCCAGTGCTTTACTATGAGATCAGCAGATGATGAGCCACCACCTGATGATCTCCTATTCTCAGCAAATCTAGAGTATCCAGATTGACCAGTTCTATGTCATGATTAAGCCTCATGACCCCACATTCGATGACCGAGTTAGCCATTCTTTCATGACCCAGAACAGAGATTATTACAGTGCCCATGATATATAGTAGCAACAATTGTTTCAAGGATCCTCAATTTTTTTTCAGATCCAATGTAGGTATATGACCCAGGTGCTATTATAGTTTTGTGCATATGGACTTTGAAGTTGCTCTATTGTCTATTTTAACAGTCAGAATTAGTTGATAGTGGTTGTATGTTGGCAATACTTTATTTTGGTTTTACTTGGAATCTAAAGTCTAAATGATTTAGTTGTTATGTCCAAGAAATTCCTCTATATACTCATTGGCCTCGCCCTACTTGTAGTATGGATTTGGTCATTTCCCTTTAGGGATACAACTTGCTAGTCTTGGCACCATCTTCATTGTCTCCGTCCATCTGTTGCTTTCCCTTGTTGTTGATTAACCTTGACTTGTAACTTGACTGGTAACATCTAAGATTCCCCCCACCTTCACCTCTATGTTGGAATAGGTCTCCATGTTTAAATTGTGTCTCGATGTTGGTTTATGTGATGCTTGTCACAGGGATGGTCTACCTCTAGGCCTTGAACACAAGTAATCTTACCAAAAAGTGTCTTTAGACACTAAGGCATCGAAGCTTAAAGTTATTTTAAATGGATTCCCTACTAGCAAAGCAAAAGTGTCTTTGGACACTACTGCAAATAAAAGTAAAACTAGCCAGTTACCAAGAGATGAGCACTCATCCATTGTATGGTGTAAGGCTTATTTCCCCCGCAGGGTATCAGGGTGAGGCAAACCCGTTAGGGCTAAGCCTTGGTCATTTTTTGGAGCCCAGAAGGCTTTCCAAGGCACCTGCTCTTGGAGGTTGGCAAGTTAATAAAAATAAATATTTTTCAATAAAGTTGATGGCTAGAGGATGAGCACTCATTCTTTGTATAGCGTACGGCTCATCTACCCCCACAAGGCAACAGGTGAGACTGGCCCCCAAAGGTCATGTCTTTGTCATGTTTTGGAAGCCCAAAAAGCTTACCAAGACACCTGCCTCTAGAGGTTAACTAATGGATATTGTTATGCAAATAAATTGCTAAGGAGGTTGCTTGTCTAGAGTCTAATGGAGACTTCTCATCATTCTACCCATTTGTGACACTGCCATTCCCTATTGTTCACCTAGTCCAAATTATGTGTTGTGTGGATCCCCTTGTCCTTTAGCCTAGATGCCTACAGTGTGGAGTGTCAAGTCATTACCTTGGCCTTGCCTAGTTTCATTCACCTTCACCCTTGACTAGCAAAATGGCTAAATCTATAAATGAGTATACATTGGAGGTTCTTGTTTAAAGCAGCTGATCATTTTTATTTGGATTATATATATCAGTGTTGCAAACATCGACACGGCGAAAAAATCGGCAGGGTCCAGGAAACATCATTTCGGGATATCTCGGCAACACATCGGCAATAAATCGGCAAACTTAAAAAAATACATAAATATTCAATTTCACCTTTAGAAAAAATTGGGAAAAAATCGCCAAGCTGAAAAACTCGCGATTTCTCGGACATCAACGATTTCTCGGCCGATGTTGGTAACACTGATATATATATATATCAGTGTTGTAAACATCGATGCGACGCAAAAATTGGCAGGGTCCAGGAAACATCGTTTCGGGATATCTCAACAAAACATTGGCAAACATCGAGAAAAAAACGGCTAGCTTAAAAAATACAAAAATATTCGTTTTTTTTCATTTTTTTAACATCTAAAGCAACAATAACATCAAATAAACACATTGCCACATGAATATGGAAAGAAAATCGATTTATAAGATATATAAGATGTCTGGAGATACATCACACATCAAAAAAGGATCATGTCCCTAAATCCTGAGTCATAAAATATATAACAAATGTATCTCATGATCATCATCATGACTCACAAGTCATCTACAATGAAATAAAGTAAATAAACTATCGATTACCTCTACCCCTTTTACGGGCAAAGGTAATCGTTGTGGAAATGGCCTTTCCTCTAGAACTAGAAGTAGGTGCCCTTGAAGGAAGTGGGCCTCGTATTGGACTCTGACGTCCTCTAGAAGAAGACCTTGCAAAATGATGTCCTCTAGAAACTGGAGAAGGTGGTCGAAACTGATGTCCTGAAGAATGAGAAGGTCGAGGATGTAGTCCTGCTCCTCTACCAGTACTAGTGCTACCACTGGGTCTATCTCCCTCTAACTCTAACTATGGCACACTCCCAGATTCAGTGTGAAACTCCTCTGGAACTGGAACATATTCATCCAAAGCCTTTGTATGAGTAGCATCAACATTATCACTATCAGTATCATGATCATCGTCTAGCCAATCAGGGGCTACCACCATAACAAGCTCCTTACACTCTGCCCTCCATGCAGCATGTTATCACATATATAGTAGCCAGGCTACCATATTCTATTTTTCAGACACGGTACTTTTTTCAGCCAGATATCTTACATATGAGATGCTGAGATGAACAGTTTTGCCGGATCATTATTATATTTGTGGACTATTGTACTCTCCCATGTCAGGATTGAGTCTCAGGACACTCAGATTTGAGGACCGATGTAGCCATTTAGTCATTATAGAGTAGTTATTGATGCCCAAATGTATATCGGTGCTTTTTCATTGGACAGATGATGTTTCAGATGGATTATATGCATGATTATGACTCGGCTTTTTATATTGTGTTATGGTTATCATTGCTCTTATACTTATTTTTGTGACATGTATTAACATGTGGTGTCATGATCTGGCGGTCATAATTATATGGACTTGGATGTATTTGTATTATGTATTGATGTCCCTACTCTAATTTTGAAGTTCATGATCTATACTCATTGGTTTTACTCTCCTTCGAAAGAATAGAGGTAGTCATTCCCACCATTGTTTTGGCTTGCTAGTGTTGGCTTCATCATTCATTGTCTCCACCCATCCGTTACCTTCCAGTTTAGTTTTCAACCCGACTGACTTCTTGACTTATGGCATGGAGGACCTTTTCCCCCGCTAGAAGCAAGTTTGAGAGATTAGAACGGTTCATACCTTAACAAATGAAGGTTGATCCAAGCAACCCTTCAATCCTCTTCTTGCTCCTCTCGCTCCTCTTGCTCCAAGAGACCTACAAAACGAATTATACCTTCCTCAAACCAATATGACCACATATAAAGCAATGATAATCAAATAAACATGAAATAATGATCTGACTAACATCATCATATGATCATAAACAGAGATTCAATCACACATTGAACAATGATTTGAGAAGAAGAAGGACATCACATCTTTATTAATCTTGAGAACAAGTACAAGTATACCTTCTCTTCAAGTTGGGCACCTCACGAAACCTTGATCCGGTTCTGCTGCTTCTCTTCTCCAAGGAACTCATCCTCCAAGCTCTGCAACACAAGGAGAAAGCTTCTAGGGCAAAGGTGTGAACAAAAAGAGCTCCAAATCCTCCAGCATAACAATGCAAAGATTTAAGTCTCCTCTCATGGACCTCCCTACCTCTATTTATATTCTTTATGAAAAGTTAGGGTCGAAGACAAAGTAGTTACCACTAAAGGAGTCAGTTGCATAACTACCCAAACTACCCAAATTACCCAAATTTCAAAATATTTATTTTTTTGACATTTTTTGGAGGCGTACGCGAGTATTATATATAGACAGTCGCGTACGTACGTGGGCGGGTTTCCTTAAAGAAACTCGGGTACACATCAAAAAACTCATTTTAAGGGTACTTCTAGACATTTTCAGACTTTGGTGTCTTCTGGAAAGTTTTAGCTAACTGAAATACCTTTCCAACGGTGCAGAGATGAAGTCAAACAGAGTTACAGAACTCAAGATATGGATCCTCCAAGTTAGGTGTTTTTTCAATGACTTCCAATGACTTTCATGAAGTGTCATCATGGAAATGTCAACATGCAATGAAATCATGGGAAAGTGGTCACAGGCAGAAATGTGTCATTTTGAGCTATAACAGTAGGGACTACCGCCCTTGGCTCTGTTGGGATTTGGCCTAAACAGAGGAGTTAGTAGACTGTGGTGACAGTGGTCCCCAGCTCTAACTTGTTGATTTTCTAAGCAGCATCGAGAGCCCTTCCATGTTTCAGGTAAGCAAACACATCCTAGGTAACTTAGAGTCGAGACACAAATAAACAGGGAGGTTTGTCCAACAAAGGCTCTAGCGGGGAAAATGGTCCTCCATGCCATAAGTCAAGCAATAGGTTGGGTTAAAACATAACTGGAAGGAAATGGATGGGTGGAGACAGTGAAAAATGAAACCAACACTAGCAAGCCAAAAGATGGTGGGAATGACTACCTCTATTACCCCTAAGGAGGGTAAAACTAATGAGTATAAATCAAGAACTTCCAAGTCTGAGTAGGGACATCAATACATAATATAGATACATCCAAGTCCATATATTTATATGACCGCTAGATCGTGATACTAAATGCTGATACATGTCACAAAAATGAGTATAAGAGCAATGATAACCATAACACCATATAATATAAACTAAGTCATAACCATGCAAATATATCCATCTGAACCATCATCTGTCCAATGAGAAACACTGATATAAACTGGGCATCACTAACTGCTCTACAAATGACTAAATGACTACATCAGTCGTCAAATCTTAGTGTTTTGAGGCTCAGTCTCGACATGGGAGAATACTATAGTCTACTGATAACATAATGATCCATCAAAACTGCTCATCTCAACATCTCATATGTAGGAGATCTGGCTGAAAAATTGTACTGAATCTGAAAAATAGAATATGGTAGCCCGACTACTATATATGTGATAACAAGAGTTACATTTAGGTTTCTCCAAGGTTGTAGAACAATTAAGGTAGAAGATGAATCTAAAATATCTCATTTCCTTGACTTGAATTCCTTTGCATACTGTAGGATCCATCTTTTGTCATTGTATTGATTGTCATTATTATCAACAACACTGGATTGACTCTTCTTATGATCTTGGTTGAGCTCATTTTTATTTTCATCAAAAATATTATTAGTATTTTGGTCATCCCTAAGATATTCTGTCTCCTTGCCTTGTCTAATGTCTTGATCGATTTTGTTGCTCTCATTTGTGTTGTCATACCGGTCCAACCTATCTAAGTTGCTGATATGGTTTGTACTAGACCTTAGTTTTTGTAACACTTCCATTGATCTATTATGGTTTTGTATTATGGTGCTCAGGTATTGTGTTATGGTGTTTATGCCTTGCGTCATGGCGCTCATTTTGTCATCCAAGTCGTTTTGTTTCTCGTTCATGACGTCCAATTTTTCATCTAGCCTTCTTTCTAATACCAAAACTACTTTGTCTTTTATTTCTTTCTTAAGCACTGCATTGTTATTTTTCATTTCTTCCTTCCAATTTTTTTGGTTCGCGACGAGGGCCTTGATGTCCTCAAATTTCTCAATATAGTCTTTTAATTCAACCGTGGTCTTTGTCCTGGTATGCGGAGGTGTGTATTTGGACGCTTATTTTGACTTTGCGGGAAGTGAAAAGACAATTAATGTCTTGTTATCACATATACATTTTGTAGTTGGGCTACCATCATGCAGCATACAGACTTGTCTCTATTTCTATTCTGGGTTATTTTCACATGGGGTATTAGCATGTATCTTTACAACTTCAGTTTTTCCAGAGCCTTGTTCATCGGATTTTCCTTGCTAGGATTGAGATTCAGGGGTCCATTGAGATGCTTTTAGTGATGATCTAGTTCATTGTAGCAGAGCAACAAATCAAAGTTGGTACATACAGTTATAGAGGGGCTTATCAGTTGCAGACAGGTATATTTGGTAAGATCAGGTATACACTTTCATGGTTTGATCTTGCTCTATGATGTATGTCAGACACCTATGCTTATCATGTTATGATGATTATAGGTGACCTATACTTATATCTATTGTACTTTAACCTGTGTTATGATTAAATAACGAATTTGATGTGAAGCCTATTGCTCATGCCATGCTTGTACAAATTGTAAACCTTGGTGCTTGGATGGTTCCATCTTAGTTGTCCCCGTCCATCCAGTTCATCCACCTTTGAGTTTATCCCATGACTTAGACTGATTGAGACTTGTGAGATTGAAGATCCTTTTCCCCACTGTGACCCCTATGTATGATAGACTCCATGTTATTTTGTGTCTCTGGCTATGAAGTATGTGGCTTGGTCAGTGTGGCTGGGTTCACAGGGTAGTTCTCCTTTAGTCCTCAAAACAAGTGCTCCACCATAACAGTGTTGTTAAATACTAAAGCATCGGAACGCATAAAAGCTATATCTAAAGGATGCAAAAGTTAAATGTTTAAAAAGTAGTCAGTGGCCAAGAGTTTGAGCACTCATTGCTTGTATAATGTAAGGCTCAATCCGCCCTCCACAAGGGCGACAAGGAGAGGAAAACCCGTCGGGGCTATGGACTGCTCGCTGGCAGCGGGTCTAGGCCTTAGTCATTTACTGGAGCCCAAAACACTTTCCATGTTGATGTATTTGTAACTTTGGAATGTATTCGCTTGTATATTTCATATTGTTTTCATTGTACCCCAACGGAGATGTTTGTCCCTTCGATCAGGAAAGTCATTAATATAATTAAGTCATGTAAAGTCATTGAGGTTAACCCTCCATTGTATGTCGGGGCATTAGACCCCAGATTTAAGTTGTAATAGGGTTATTAGACTCTCCTAGAGAAGTGGGTCCTTTAGGGAAGAAAGTCAAGTGGAAATAAGTATAAATAGAGAGTGAGCCTCTCTATTTGACACACACACACACTCAACAATAGCGCATGAGTGAGAGAGGAGTAGCTCGCACAAGTGAGAGAGAGAATAGCTGTCGGAGATCATCTTTGTACTTTTGGGTTTTACTTTTGCTATTGGTGCTCATTCCATCTCTGAGGAAGTTGCGGGGTTTTCTCCTTTATGGTTTCCCTGAGGAAAAATCTTTGTCTCTTATCTCTTGTGATTATTGTTGTGCATGGTATTCTTTCAGATAAGATCCTAGATCATATTGATTAAACGATAAAAATCTAACATGGTATCAGAGCTAACCTGAGAAGAAGACACTGTGCAACTGCAGAAGCTAGTGCTTCTTAATTTTTGGGTTTCTCTCCACAGATCATCAGCCAAAGGAGGCTAGGCTAACTCTCCTTTGAAGGGCGCATCTTCCTGTCGAAGCAGAATCTGATTCCGGGCATTTTCAGTTTTTGGCCTGTCGCTTCTGCGGGAAATTTGGGCTTCTCACAGAAGTGGAATTTTTGAGTTAACCCAACATAGGATTGTTCTCCTCCTCAAAATCGAAATTTAGAGACCAAGATCGAAATTTTTGGTTTGGTAAACCTCTAAGAAAGTCAAACCCTAATTTGATCCTGGACCAGAAAACCAGCACTGCAAAAGATCAGCTCCAGATCCAGTTCGGGCATCTCAAATCAGTAAGATCTAAATCTTTTGTATTTCCATTTGAGGTTCTCATTAAAGATGTCTCATCACAACAAGCTTGATGAAAAGGTTGAAGGAGTTGATAATTTCCAAGCATGGAAGTACAGGATTTCACTTGTTCTTGAAGAAAATGAATTGGACACCTACATAAGTGGAAAAGTTCCAGTTCCATAGGGAGATGAGGCGAAAGCCTTACACAAGAAGAACTTGGTCAAGGCCAAGAGGATTATTGCTGATTCTTATACCACCTGTCTTCCTTAAAGACACCTAAAGAGATGTTTGATTCCTTGACCAAGCAATTTGAAGAGAAGAATATAAATCGGAAGATGAGTTTGCGAAATCAATTGTAGAAGGTAAAGATCTAGAATGCAGAGACCATACAATCATACTTTACAAGGGTCTCTCAATTCAAAGAACAACTTGAAGCTGTGGAAGAAGAAGTAGAGAATGGAGAAATTGTGATGATCACCTTGAATGGTCTCCCTAGGTCATGGGACTGCTTTATTCAAGGGATTTGTGCTAGAAGAAAGTTAATCACTTTCAGTAGGTTGTGGGAGGAATGCCCACAAGGAGAAGCTCGAATAGTAGCTCGAGAAGAAAAGATGGGAAATGAAGATCAAGCTCTCACAGCACACACCAAGAAAATCAAAAGGGAGCACTATCATCTCAAGAAAGGTAAGCATCCACACCAGAATAAAAAAGATAACCCTAAAAGATCTAGCAGAGATCTATCTAATGTCAGATGTTATACATGTGATGAGAAAATACACTTCGCCAGAGATTGTCCTAGAAATAAAGGTGGCTCTCACAAGAAGAAGGACAATAAAAGAAGACATCATGCTGACATTGCAGAGGATGATGAACCTCCCAGGAAGAGAGTCAAAGAAGAAAGTGAAGATTCTTCAAGCGATGAAGAGTATGTTTTGATTTCTTCTCTCACAAGAATAGTTACACATGGAAGCAGTGATTGCTTCATAGATAGTGGGGCTTCCAAGCATATGACGGGATTTAAAGAATACTTTGTGAATCTATCCGAACATGAGTCACCCCACAAAGTCAAACTTGGGGATGACTACAGTGCCCTATAAAAGGAAGCGGTGAAGCTTCCTGTAAGCTAGACTCTGGAAAATCTATGAAGATGAAGGATGTCTTGTTTGTACCAGGACTAAAGAAGAATCTTCTCTTAATTTTTGGGTTTCTCTCCACAGATCATCAGCAAAAGGAGGCTAGGCTAACTCTCCTTTGAAGGGCGCATCTTCCTGTCGAAGCAGAATCTGATAGCGGGCATTTTCAGTTTTTGGCCTGTCACTTCTGTGGGAAATTTGGGCTTCTCACAGAAGTGGAATTTTTGAGTTAACCCAACATAGGATTGTTCTCCTCCTCAAAATCGAAATTTAGAGACCAAGATCAAAATTTTTGGTTTGGTAAACCTAAGTCAAACCCTAATTTGATCCCGGACTAGAAAACCAACGCTGCAAAAG
The DNA here is from genome assembly GCA_001517045.1 of Pseudotsuga menziesii. Classification (NCBI taxonomy): domain Eukaryota; kingdom Viridiplantae; phylum Streptophyta; class Pinopsida; order Pinales; family Pinaceae; genus Pseudotsuga; species Pseudotsuga menziesii. The sequence goes on from LPNX010605952.1 coordinate 74,232, forward strand.
ATCAGCTCTAGATCCAGTTCAGGCATCTCAAATCGGTAAGATCTAAATCTTTTGTATTTCCATTTGAGGTTCTCATTAAAGATGTCTCATCACAACAAGCTTGATGAAAAGGTTGAAGGAATTGATAACTTCCAAGCATGGAAGTATAGGATTTCACTTGTTCTTGAAGAAAATGAATTGGACACCTACATAAGTGGAGAAGTTCCAGTTCCATAGGGAGATGAGGCTAAAGCCTTACACAAGAAGAACTTGGTCAAGGCCAAAAGGATTATTGCTGATTCTTATACCACATGTGTCTTCCTTAAAGACACCTAAAGAGATGTTTGATTCCTTGACCAAGCAATTTGAAGGGAAGAATATAAATCGGAAGATGAGTTTGCGAAATCAATTGAAGAAGGTAAAGATCTAGAATGCAGAGACCATACAATCATGCTTTACAAGGGTCTCTCAAATCAAAGAACAACTTGAAGCTGTGGAAGAAGAAGTAGAGAATGGAGAAATTGTGATGACCTCCTTGAATGGTCTCCCTAGGTCATGGGACTCCTTTATTCAAGGGATTTGTGCGAGAAGAAAGTTAATCACTTTCAGTAGGTTGTGGGAGGAATGCCCACAAGGAGAAGCTCAAATAGTAGCTCGAGAAGAAAAGATGGGAAATGAAGATCAAGCTCTCACAGCACACACCAAGAAAATCAAAAGGGAGCACTATCATCTCAAGAAAGGTAAGCATCCACACCAGAATAAAAAACATAACCCTAAAAGATCTAGCAGAGATCTATCTAATGTCAAATGTTATACATGTGATGAGAAAGAACACTTCGCCAGAGATTGTCCTAGAAATAAAGGTGTCTCTCACAAGAAGAAGGACAACAAAAGAAGACATCATGCTGACATTGCAGAGGATGATGAACCTCCCAGGAAGAGAGTCAAAGAAGAAAGTGAAGATTCTTCAAGCGATGAAGAGTATGTTTTGATTTCTTCTCTCGTGAGAACTATTACACATGGAAGCAGTGATTGGCTCATAGATAGTGGGGCTTCCAAGCATATGACGGGATTTAAAGAATCATTTGTGAATCTATCCGAACATGAGTCACCCCACAAAGTCAAACTTGGGGATGACTACAGTACCCTATAAATGGAAGTGGTGAAGCTTCCTGTAAGCTAGACTTTGGAAAATCTATGAAGATGAAGGATATCTTGTTTGTACCAGGACTAAAGAAGAATCTTCTCTTCATATCTGCATTGGATGCAAAAGGTATGAGGGTTGCATTTGTAGATGGCCAAGTCCTTATGTGGCCAAAGGGAAAGACTATAGATGATGTAGTAGTGATTGGAGAGCAAGAGGGAGGCTTATACAAATTAAAGGGCCAACCAAAACAAGCTTTGGTCCATGACTCAGTAGAGCCAAGTGAACTTTGGCATAGAAGGCTTGCAGATGTGCACTATAGGGCACTACCACTTGTAAGCAAAGTTGTTGAAAGTCTTCCAGAAATCCATGTAAAGCATGAAGGCGTTTGCAAAGGATGTGCGAAGGAAAAAAACAAAAAGAAGACATTTCCATGTAGCGAGAGCAAGGCAAAAGGAATCTTGGAAATTATCCACTCCGATGTATGCGGTCCGATGTCATCCAGTTCATTAAGTGGGTATGTATATTATATTTATTTCATTGATGATTTTTTTAAGAAGACATGGATATATTTCTTGAAAAGCAAGGATGAAGTATTCAGTAAGTTTAAGGAATTCAAAGCCTTGATCGAGAACCACACAAAGAAGAAAATCAAGACCTTTCGATCAGACAATGGCAGAGAATTCACATCAGAGGAATTCAAGGAATTATGCAAAGAGTCGGGGATTAAGAGGGAGTTGACCACTCCATATAATCCACAACAGAATGGAGTTGCACAAAGGAAGAATAGAACGATTATGGAAGCAACAAAAGAAATGCTTCATGATCCGGGTCTTCCTATGCATCTATGGGCAAAAGTTGCTAGGGCAGCTGTGTATGTACAGAATCGTACTCCACATAGAGTACTTGAGAACTAGACACCAGAAGAAGCCTTCTCTGGCAAGAAACCTGAAGTCAGCCATCTCAGAATATTTGGTTGCCCGGTGTACATACACATTCCGAAATAAAAGAGAACGAAGTTAGATCCTTCAAGAAAGAAGGGTATATTTGTAGGATATAGTGAAAGCTCGAAGGCTTATAGAATATATCTCCCAGTATTCAAGAAGATCGGCCTTAGCAAGGACGTGACATTTGACGAAGACTTAGCTTGCAACAAATCCAGAAAGAGACCTGTTGAAGACCTTGAAGAAACAGAATTACCCAAGATCCGAGATACAACAATGAATGAAGCAACTCCAAAAGAAGATCGAGAAATGGAAGAACCTCAGGAACCTGTAGATAAACCCCGTGAGAAGAATTCTTACAAGAGGAAACCAGCATGGGTATGAGAGGCTATCCTAGGTGCAGAAATATATGGCGCTCCAGAAGGACTACACAGAGAAAGGAAGAGACCTAGGCCATACTCCAGTTATGTAGCCCTACTGTGTGACATCATTGATAAAGAACCTTCCAACTATAAAGAAGCGGCATAAAAGAAAGAATGGAAGGATGGGATGATTGAGGAGTACCAGTCGATCATGAAGAATGATGTCTGGGATGTGGTCCCGAGACCAGAAGTGAAGTTTGTTGTGACTTCCAAGTGGATCTACAAGATCAAGCATGATGCAGATGGCAGCATAAAGAAATATAAAGCGAGATGTGTGGCATGCTGCTACTATCTTGTGAAATGTAAAGTGTATTGAAAAGGTTAATGGTCAAAGGAAGAGCACTCACTCTTTGTATAGTGTTCGGCTTATTAGTCCCCATAGGGCCACAGGGTGAGACTAGCCTGCAAAGGCTGGGTCTTCCTCAGTACTGGAGCCTAGAAGGTTTCCAGGGCACCTTCCTTTGAGGGTTGACCTATATTGCAAATAAAGTGCAAAGTAAAACTTGCTAGAGTCTAAGGGAAACATTTCCAAGTACTTTATCCATTGGTGAGACACCTCCATCCCCTATTGCTATCTGTCATACATATGTCACCTTGGTAGAGTGTATCATTCATCATTCGGATAGATCATTGAGTTAACGTCGGTTAAAAGTCATTTCCCTTTGCCTAAACCTAGTTCTTCCATCCTCACCCAACTATAGCACTTTGTTTACCCTTTGTAAGTACGACATGAACAAGTAGACTTCCAGAAAGTTCCAAGATTCTTCAAAAGCAAAGGTACATCTTATTATTATTATAATTATTATTATTTGTCACCATGATTATGAATAACTGATTTAAGTTTGGTTTTCATATACACCATTGGAGCATTTCTTACCTTCGATGGTTGCAAGATCATATTGATATAGTATCTCACCTTGATTATGGGTACTTTGACCTAGTCAACCTAATTGATCAAGTCAATCATGGTTCCCAAGGCAGTGACTAAAAAATACAACATGGTCTATATTTGTTCTAGACATGCGCAGGACCAATACTGCGGTTTTAGTTTTGATAGTTTGGCCCTGGTTCTCCAGATAAGTGATTATTATCACTTAGTTATTGGCCAAATGATCAAATTTTATTCCAGATGGCAGTATGATTGGTTCTCCTAGAGCAGAGGAGTGTTCTAGGTGGTATGAGTAGTCACTTATACCATTCTTCTATGTCTCCAGATCATTCAGTGCAGTCAGTTTGCCCCAGTTTGCACCATGGACAGAGTTATGGTGGATTTATCAATTTCCAAAGATTGTACAGCAAAAATGAACTAGAAAAGTCACTGGAAATTTCGATTTGGCCTCCTAGGTCAACGAAATGGCTTGGAATTTTAACAGATGATGTGTCTCAACATCCCGGACAATCCTTCAGTAGTTTACAGTCAGCAGACGTCCAGATTATTTTTTATGGCACAGTCAGTGAGGAAAGCCCCCCAAGGGGCGCCCCCTCTTATTGGCTATTGACGTATTTCATTGTTATATCTTATATTATGAAGTTATAATGGGGCCTAGGGTGAATTAAGCCCCTAGTGACCCCCTCTTATGTACTATCATGTCACAACTTATGTTATAATGTGACTTTGACTTAGGATAGGCGTCCTTGAGCAAAGTGCGCCCCCTCTTTGACTTAGTCATTTGATCCATGTGATAATTTATGTATTGTTGATCTCCCTTGTTGATGATATTTAATCTCAACCGTTGGATGATAAAGTGAGTTAGGGTTTATGTCTCTCCAAAACTATTTAAGAGAGGTGACACCCCCATTGTAATCCAAGCTTTGGCACTGGAATTTTAATAAAGAGATTTTGTCTGGGATTAATCTTCTATGTATCTTGTGGATGGTTTGATGATCCGATGATTGGCATTGCTACTCTTCTATACTGAGCTTTATTTGAGATACATCTTGCATTTCTTCTTTGCCCATCTCACCTACAGGGAAAGAAGGCGTGCTAGGAGAGAGAGGGCGTTTTTGTGGGGCAACTCACCTTCGTCCCGGTTTCTGTGTGTTTGAATCAGGGAGTATCTTGTTCTTTATGATTTTTTATTCCCTTTCTTTTCCGTATTTTGCAGATCTCGTTCTTTTGTCTAATCAGTTGATCTTTCTCTGATCTGGCAGGTTGAAGGAGGCGCTACGGTGAATGGTCGTGGAAAAATAACAACAAGATCTACTTCGAAAATTTCATTTCGACAAGAAAGTGGCATTCTCCATCATTTCTCAGTTCATCTGCAAGATCCATGTATGTCTCGCAAGTAAGTTTCTCTTCCTTTATGTTATGTATCTGCATTGCTCATCATTTTATTATATTAAAACCCTCATTTCGTAGATCTATAGGTTCTAGCTTGTGGCAAGCTATAAAATTTAAAACACACTTCAGATTTAATGTAAAACCCCTAAGTTTAAAGTTTCATCATAATCGAACTTCATTTTCCCATCAAAAGCACTGGCCTGCTACTTAGGGAAAAAACGCCCCCCTCGGGGAAAGTGGGTATTTAGCAAACCGCAAACTAGGTATTGTTGGTTTCAGTTTCATTTGCTTAATCTTACACCCTGTTACCCCTCAAAATGTATCAGCACTTTTGAGCTTCCAAACAGTCCTTCTTTAAGTTCTCGGCTACAATAATGAGTGGGTTTTTCTTATAACTCTGATATGGGTGACAACAGGTCTATCACATATAGATTCCAATGCAACAACATTTTGGTAGCGTGAAACTGTTTCACGTCCATGCAAATATTCTTGGAAGGGAGGTAGGTACTCTCCTATCAATTCTCTTGGAAAGCTACTGGAAACAATCGTTGTGAATAAATTCTCTATGAGCCTATATGCAGATATAAATCACATGATTTGCTTCCTTCGAGTGGAAAATAATTATGGAGATGGTGCAAAACTATATGAAATGTGGGCACCAAACATGGCTCTGTTGTAGAACATAAGTGTACCTTGGATTATGTGCCAACAATATGATGCTCTTGATCCAATGATAAATACTTGCAATTCATTCTATTGTGATCAGTTCACACCCAACTCTTACAGCAAGCCCAAATTTTGGATAGAGAACTGGCCTGGTTGGTTCAAAACCTTTGGTAGTTGTAACCCTCATAAGCCAGTTGAGGACATTGCTTTTGGAGTTGCTAGTTTTTTCAAAAAGGAGGAACCTTCAATAATTATTACATGTATCATGGAGGGACAAATTTTGCACGTACAGCTGGAGGACCATTCATCACGACAAGCTATGACTATGATGCGCCTATAGACGAATTTGGATTGCTAAGGCAGCCAAAATGGGGTCATCTCAAGGAACTACGTGAATCAATAAAGTTATGTGAATCTACATTACTCCATGGGGAGGCAACGAATTTGTCCCTTGGCCCTCTACAAGAGGCAAATGTTTACACGTTCTCAGGATTTTGTGTCACATTTTTATCTAATTCAGATGAAGAGCATAGCGTACATGTCAACTTTCAAAATAGATCATATCATCTACCAACTTGGTCTGTCAGCATTCTTCCAGATTCTAAGGAAGTGGTATTTAACACGCCAAATCTTAGATGGTAGCTGAGTCGTGGCAGCGGCACTGCCCGTGGAGTTTTGGAGTGACATCCCATTGACAGCCCCTTACAAAATCGCATCTTTTTAACCACACATCATGGGTGTGTCAACTATTGGGGAAATCCGTGATTTCCTTCAATAGCCAGTTCCAAAGTAGAAACCACAATGACGACAGGACAACTACTCACAGTTTTTTACTACATGGAAGACTCGCACCCATCATCGTTTGAAATCGTGATGGAACCATTGTTTGCTCATACTTGATCTGTTACTAAGTTAATGGGCCACGAGTCACTACTTGGCAACTTCACTGGCCACCAAATCCCACGGATTTCATGAGTTGATTTTCCTTCACGGGATCGAGCAAAGACTGATTTGCAGTCATTTTCTCAAACTGGCAGCTGATTAAGTTGGCAATTTATCATGTTGGCAGCCAAAAGATGATTTTGGCATTTTCCTTCATGTGGCCTCGTCCGACTCATTGATTCTGAGTTCCATTTTTTTATCTCTGTTAGTTATCAATGTTGAACAACACCCACACTCCAGGATTAAAACTCAAAACTCAACGCCAGGCTTGGGGTTTAATGAGATGGGAGTTAAGGAGCAAAGGCGGCTGAAAAAAGAAAGTCCCACGATATCTCATTGATTAATGACATAGCCATTGCTTGGAGCAGCTATCTTTTCCACCCACATTGCATTTATCACATGGCAGTTGGAAACTAAACGTTGAATTGATCAACTCACGCTTGCTAGTAGACATCCTGGGATATCGTGGCAGCTAAGCAGAGTTGATTTATGAAACCAGATTGTTAAATGTGGGGATCAAATAGTTTTTCTATGACTTAGGCTAGAATCAAAATTCCCAGATCTGGCCGCTTTCCTCCACGTGTAGCTTGGATTTTGTTTTGTATGAAGTTTTCTTTTAGTTAGGGTCACCTATTGTGGTTTTCATAGATTCCCACTTTATTTTGGGTCACCTATCTCTTTGGGTTGAAAGGAGTGGTTAAGTATAGCTCCTTTTAATAAAATAGATTTTGTAATGAGTGAAAGGTGGATCTATGATCTTACCTTTTTCTCTATTATTTCTTTTATTTTATTCTTTTTTTATCATTTTCCTTTTTTGAAAAGAGAAAGGCTTTTTGGTCTATAAAAGGACCTGTCTTCTCTATTGTAAAAGATGGAAAAAGTTGGGAGGATTTTTCCCCATAGCTGAATAGAAAAATCATGTTGGGCTTTTTGATACATTTGGGCATCTCTTTCATGGTTGTGTGTTTTTCATAAGTTGTAGAGTAAACCTAGCATAAAAGGCTATAATCTAGTCCATTGGGCAATCATTTGCAGTTGTCAAGTTGTTTGTCGACGTTACATTTTAAAGGTCTTAGGAGTAATAGACAGTAGTCAATTATACTTACATTCTCCTTGTCTTTGATTATGGAACGTACTAGTTTAATCTCACTTTTGTGAAACGCAAGGTCTCCCGGAGTCCTCTTTTGACTTCATTGTCCCTATTGATACTGACACTAGTCTTCCCTAGAGGACTGATCCTCCCTTCCTTCCCATCACTCAATCCAAAATATCTTTTCCTTTTTGTTACAATTGTTTCTCTAAGGCAACCTCTTCAGTTCACCTTTCCCCTCGTTGCACTTGCCTTAGCAATCCTACCTTAGGGAAGCCCCCCTAGAGTTGGAGAAGATCCAACTTGAAGCGAGGAGAGAGGAGTGTGGTGACATTGGCTTCTCTCGAGAGAGTTGTCATCGAGATGGTGTGCTCACTTTTTGGGCTTCAACACACGCATGCCATTTTTGGGCAACAACACACCCAACAATCACTTTGAGTATCCAATTTCGTTAAATTTGACAATTTTTCCTTAGATCCCATTTTCTAATTAAAACCCTAAGGTACAATTGGGGCTTTTCACCTGGATGCTCAAAATCTCTTAGTGATCATTCTAAACTCTAATTAACAATCCCACTAAGAGATTCTACCAAGTCTCCCTCGATTATTTGTTAATTTTCCTTGTTTTAGGGTTTCTTGGTCATAGGGATGCCCCTTGGGCTCTGGGTTTTCACTGAGTCTAAAGTGTCAGTATCCTTGACTGGTGTGACATACGAGTTCTTTCAGAAGTCCTAGATATCGTAGGTCACGACTTTGGTTTCCTTTCCTCTGTCGTCCTGAATAAGATCACCTCACGGGGCAACTACAAGATTCGTGATAAAAAATTTGGCATCGTTGCTGGCGAGGTAGAGGCTTACCTTGGTTCATTATACATACCTCCAGTGTCTGTGAATGCGTTTACCTTTACAATCATTCATATGACATCTGGTTTTAAATCCAGTGATCACGTTTCAATTACTTAATTTAACACGATCATTGTATTGTTTCTATCTCTCCTACGACATTTTATTTTGGTGAACACGACAATTCATTCACCTGGCGACTCCACAACACGACTCCCCTGAGGGACCTACCCACGGGTATAACCTTCGCAATCGAAACATTCCTAAAAGTTCATTGACGTACATTCGTCATCATAACAAAAATATTAAAGATCATTCTTCGAGCTTTTATTGGAGGGTGATTAATTCACCTAGGCAAATCCTAAATAATCCTCCAGAAGCTTTTCCATCAATCCCGTTTTTATTCAACCCAATTCTCCAACCAATAGTTCAAATTCCTCCACTCCTTCGAGTAGTCCTCCCAGAGTAAACACTCCAATGGCTCACACCAATCATCCCGCGGGACCTAGGCAATTCAGAAGCCGAGCCAAACCGTCTCCTTTTGATTTCTCACTCCTTCAAGGTGCTCTTCATGACATGCTTGACAAGTATTTTGATAAATGACCAAAATTCAATGGATCCTCCGCGATCCCGATTGAAGAGCATATTGAATCACTATGGAATTACATGGATGCATATAGGGTTGAAGCTGAAGATGTCTATATGGTTTCCCTCAAAGCATCATTAGAAGTGGATGCCAAGAGTTGGTTTGATAGATTGCCTCCAAGATCTATAGATGGGTACGATACTTTTACCAGAAAACTTATAGAAGATTGGTCAGCTAAGCTAAACAATAGGTTCCTGTTAAATCAGTTGTTTAAGGTTAAAAGGAAAGAAAATGAGACTATTCACAAGTTCAATATAAGATTTGACAAACTTGTCTTGAACGTTCCCCAAGATTTAAGACCAACAGCTCAAGCTATCATGATACTTTATTTAAATGATTTTGATGGTTGGTTCGATCTAGATCTTAAAGAAAAGAACCCTAATGATCTCAAAACCGCTCAAACCTAGGCCAAGAAATATGAAGCTAACATAGCCTCAATGGGAAAGAAGAACATCTTTGATGCTTACGCTCCTTCCTCCCGTAGTGATCCAAAACCCAGGAAGGCTAAGAAACCTGTCACCGAGGAGAAACCTACTTTAGAGGCAATGTTTGAAATGATGAAGAACCTCACACTTTTCACAAAGAACATAGCAAGGACTAGGGATCAAGAAAGAAACAGAAATTCCTATGGCCCAAGACCTTACTACAACAATCCATTAGAGGAAATTTCAACTCAAAATGGGCCTTTTAAGCCTAATTCAAATTCCATGTCATCATGTGTTATCCAATGAAATTGCTTTAAATTTGAAATACCATATAGGTCTTAAACAATTTTTTAATATAAATTTGGTGATAGGTATCATAAAAAAACTACTTTTTTTGTTGGTATTTTCGACATATCTCCCTGTGTTTTTACTCAAATTTCGATCGGGAGAGCTCGTTGGATGCGGAATTAAATTCCGCATCCAATGGGTATCCACTCATTATACTTTTGATGAACCCCGCTACCCCAAAAACAAGAAATACCTGAAAAACGTGATGATGATGTTCTCTCAATCGAAATTTGAGTAAAAACACAGGGAGATATGTCGAAAATACGAACAAAAAAGTAGTTTTTTTCTTTTCTTCCTCCAAAATTAATAAATATTATTTTATTATTTTAACTATTATTTTATTATTTTTCTTAGGAGGCCCATTTTGAGTTGAAATTTCCTCTAATGCAAAGAGGGCCTATGGATGAAAATAAGCAAAACCATAAAAAGAAATGAGCCAGCTGAGGGAAGAAATGTGAACATATGTGAGGAACCTGAAGAAGAGCCTGAAATTTTCGCTTCTGAGGATCAAGGCATGAACCTAGTTGAAGATTTCACTAAGGAGAATTTTGGTAGAATCTTGCTTGAAGATGAAGATTGGGAAGAAGAAGAAGAGTTGGTATGCACAGCAACGCAACATGCAACACAAGTTTACCAGCGCAAAAATAAAGAGCAAGACATAACAACTTTCCTAGAAAAGCATAAATCTTTAGAAGAGGAAGAATTGGAAGAAGAAGATCTTTGTGATTATGACTTAGGGATAGACATAGAGCAAGAATTGCATAAGGTCATGCAAAATGTGTCCCTGAGTGAATTAGTAAAATTACCATAAGTCAAAGATCAAGTTCAGCAATTTTTTGATAATATCCCAGTGGCTAATGCTCCCGAGATTGTTTATGATTCTTATCACATTCAGAGTGTTAGAGGTTGAGAGGTGGAGGTAGATCCTCCTATCCAAATTCACACTACTGTATATATGAGTGGAAGAGTGGAGGACATCCTCCATTCTATCTCACATTGCAAATCAACAACCGCTTACTCCATAATTGTATGTTAGACTCTGGAGCCGCTATGAACGTTATGCTTCTCAGCATTATGAAAGAGATGGGATTAGAAATCACTCGTCCTTATGGAAATGTTTGTGGAATTGATTCCAGGAGTGTCCAAGCATATGGCCTAATAAAAAATCTTAAGGTTGATTTGTTTGCTTGCCCTGATTTAAATACCATGATGGATGTAGTAGTGATTAATCTTCCTCCTGTATATGGAATGTTGCTATCTAGAAAATGGATTGTTGGTTTAGGTGGATACTTGATGATGGATTTGCCTTATGCTTGCATGCATACCCAATTCCGACAGGAATCTAATAAGAATTTGTAGGGAACTTTTTATTGATGGATATTTAGAAACCTACGAAGATGGATTAAAAAATACTTATTGCAAAGGTACCCTGGGTGTAGAAAGAATCAACTTGGTTAGAGATAACAATGATTATACGCCTGTTTTCTTCATGGGTGTAGGAAGTTTTGATTCTGAAGATGAAGATGATGTTAGGGTTAGACAAGAGCTTATTCATCAAGAGTTGATAGGGGAAATCTATGGTAATAATTCAAAACATTTTTCTGATACCCTGCATGGTGAGGATTCCACTACAAGGAATAATATTCCTAATACTCTGACCGAGAGAATTCACCGCCCTATCCAAGAGATTAGTTAGGATCTGAGGGATAACCTTAGACAGTGTTGCTGCCTAATTCACACTTTAAGACACAGGAAAGTCACAACCTGCTTTGTGTGTCCTTGGGGGCAAGTGAGAGCTGGGGACCACTGTCACCACAGTCCACAACTCCTCCGTTTAGGCAAGATCCCAACAGAGCCAAGGGGGGTAGTCCCTACAGAAAAACTAAGTTCCAGATTTATTAATTAATTACAAATTAATTAAAGGGATCTTTTATTAAGATTATGAGGCTAAGGTTTTGAGATATGACAGTCAAACTAATGCAAGATTTAAATGACAGTCAATCCTTTTATTTATAACCAGTGCCTAATGGAGTCAGAGAATGCAACTTTCAATGAATGCAAATCTAAGTTAATTATCCACAGATTAAGTTGTCTAACAATGAGATGAATAAATAGACAAATGGTACAATTATAAATAGTAATGAACCAAGATATTTAAGTCATGTACAGCTGATCTAAACTTATCAGTATAAACAAAAGATAGCAAAAGAAAATGCTTTAATGTGAAACTTAAATAACTAGTGTATTTAAATAACTTAAATAACTAGTGTATTTAAATAATTTAAATAACTAACTAGTGTATTTAAATTAAATAACTAGTGTATTTAATTAAATTAAATTAAATTAAATAACTATTGTATTTAAATTAAATAACTAGTGTATTATAGTGTATTTAAATAATTTAAATAACTAGTGTATTTAAATTAAATAACACATTAATTAACTTAAGCATAAAAATAAATAAGATTGCCAGATAGACCAGTGCTAATGGTGCTTGTGTAAAGGGTTGCTAGAGAAGTCTCAAGAAGTATTGCACTTGTCTCGATTGGTCAGTTTTAAAATTATTAAATCAGTAATTAGGGAGTGGGTCAATTCTTGGTAAATCTTATTATGAGTGTGGTCATGATCTTTATTATTAAGGGAGGATGGTATTCCAGATATACCCGAGGGTACGAGGAATATGTCCGGATTTACCAAGGAGTGGCTCTCACAATGACATGTGGGCTAGATGGAGTTGCAGGGCTATGTTTAACACTACACCAAACGAGGATGTAGCCTAATGGTACCCTATGGTCACTTTCTAGTGGTTTCCGCTTCACTTGTAGAATTTCCCCACAACCTAGTAAAATCACATCAAGTGTCGGATTTTCACTTGTAGGGATTAATTGATGTGTTTTACTAATTACTAGTCACTTCAATCCCTTTCTGATTGTCTCACCGATCCAACCAAAGGCCTGCAGTGGTCACAAGAGCATACGGGATCTTGAAGTCTTGTAAATTTTAAGTTTTTTATGAACTAAGTGTGAGTTTTTTTAATCTCAATGTCGATACTCTAGTTACCGAGAACACAGTCGGATTGATTAATTTTACTTTAAGAACTTAAAAGAAACTGAAAAAATTAAAGAAAACTAAAAATGGTGTGGGCACTTGGCTACCCACTTGCTTCTCTTTTTTACAATGATTTAGAAATAAGAAATACTTGTGCTCCTCTGTAGAATAGGAAACACAGGTTTTTACAATTTAAGGCCTTAAAGAAATGGCCAATGAGAGAAGTATGAAAAGAGGGATCTCCGGTTTGACTTGGATCTTCAAAATTCCGCCAGAGTGCCTCTTTGTCAGATCAATCTTTATTGCAAAACAACGAACAACCTTTGATCAAATATGCTAGATAATCAAATTAAAAAATAAAAACTTGATAAAAAAATTCAAGTACTTTAAAGATAAAAAAATTCTAGATATTAAACTAGTACTTGCTTGTGATTAGATCTTGTAAAATGTCACTTTAATAATCAGATCAGAATCTTTAAACTTGCATATGTAAATCATAAAGCTAAGATATTTCTAATGAGATTCAAATATGCAAAATAAAAACTAGCAACTAAAAATTTGAAGTTTTTATGTGACGAAAAGAAAGGAGAAGAAAAATGCCCCAAAGCTTTGAAGCTTGGGTAATGGAGTCCTCAAACAAATCGCAGAGAAATGGGGGAATCAAACAAAAAACCAGCACTCCTCTACACGAGATATCCCTGCACAGTTTGAACAATACTACACCAAAGCGTTATATCCGGGAGTATTTAAGAAAAAGACTATATAGTATGCATACAAACAAGTAAAACATACAAATCTAAGATCTACTAACATAAATATCTCAGAGAAACAAATAAGAAACTACTTATTTATCCTTCAGAAAACCGGTTAGAACAACTAAGAATGAAGCAAGAAACCGATACAGTTATACCTCATATAACACAAGAAATCACCACACATTGATGCCCGACATAAGTATCCCTCCAAAGTCTTCACTTTTATTCCACAATGATAAAAAATTATACAATACAGGAGCAGAGGTTCAATGCCAAAATCATCCATCCAGAATGAAGAGGGGTTTCCTCCTTAAACAGAAAAAAGGCAAGGAGAGGGGGGGCGCATCTCCTCAAGGATGTGCTAGCTCTCAATGAGTTGGCCATTAGGTGGATGAGGGTTGGCAAAAGCATTGGGAAGTGGCAACATCACTCCCTTATGGAAGTACTTTCCCCAACAATCATTTTTTCCCAAAGCAATGAGATTTTCCAACTTGCCCTGTGTCCCCACATGGAGAAATGCGCCCCTCTTAAGAGATCAAAGTTCTAACTCGTGAGATTTCACTGAAATTGCAACATCCTACTCTAAGAATTTTGTGGGTTGTAGTTTTAGCTGCAAAGTGACCACCAAAAAATCCTGAGTGAAATTCTTCTAAGAATTTTTTAGACTCTTCTTCATCTACACACCTAAGTATGAGACCATCCAGGTTTTTCCAACCCAAACCATCTTGAGTAATACAATACTTAGTGGCTTGTAGTCTTAACGACCTTCTTTTGTGGCCAAGTAGATGTTCAGGACAAGTCAAGTTGAGGAGATAGAAAATTATATCTAAATACCACTGTTGTTGTTGAAGACGTTGAAGCTCTGTTGAACTGGTTGAGGCTGATGAACTGTTCTGACAAATCATACCTAAGGTCTGCTCATTTCCCTCTATCATCATTTTAGCAAGACCTTGACCCTTGATCAACTTGGTGGGTTTAATCTCTATGTCATATTCTTGGATCTTTGATACCCACTTTTCTCTTATACCCAGGCAATCTTGTTCTAATAAGATGTCTTTCACTGTTGAATGAGGCACATAACCAACTACTTTAGAGTACCCAACATAAGTTCTAAAGTGTTTTTAAAGACTTAACAAGGGCATAGGCCTGTTTTTCCATTATAGTGTACTTTAGCTCTGAATTCTGTAAGGACCTACTCATAAAGGCAATTGGTTGTTCCTGACCCTCTTCGTTCTTCTGCAACAAAACTCTGGCAATAGTATCTTCTGAGGCAAAGGAAAATATCTGGAACTCTTTGGAATAATCTGGGCTAGTCAGGACTGGGGACCATGCTATGCAATCCTTGATGCTTCTAAAGGATTCTTTTCCCTCACTATCCCATTCCAACTTAGCATCTTTTTAAGTAATTTCTACATGGGTTTCATTAACTCAGCTAAGTTTGGGATGAACCTTCTTATGAAATTGATTTGGCCATTAAAGGACTGTAAGGCTTTCTTATTTTGAGGCAACGGAACCTTCTTTAATGCTTCAACTCTTTCAAGGTCTATCTTCACACCATCTTTGGAAAAAATGTGTCCAAGCAACTTGCCTTCGTCTATACCCAAAACGACTTGGCAGGATTCAAAGAAATACCAAACTCTCTACACCTTTCAAAAACTTTCCTGAGATGGCCTATGTCATCAGATCTTTCTTTGGATAAAACAGTAAGGTCATCTTGATAGATTTCAATTATCTTTCCAATTAAGTCATTGAAATCATAATCCATAGCTCTTTGGAAAGCCGCACCCGCATTTAATAGACCAAAGGGCATCCTTAAGTACTCAAACGTTCCCCACGGTGAAGTGAAAGTAGTCTTATGTCGATCTTCTTTCTTAACAAGGACTTGGTTATACCCAGAGAACCTGTCAAGCATAGACAAAGTGCAAAGGAAAACTTGCTAGAGTCTAAGGGAAACATTTCCAAGTACTTTATCCATCTGTGAGACACCTCCATCCCCTATTGCTATCTGTCATACATCTGTCACCTTGGTAGAGTGTATCATGCATCATTCAAATAGATCATTGAGTTAAAGTCAGTTAAAAGTCATTTCCCTTTTGCCTAAACCCGGTTCTTCTATCCTCACCCATCTATAGCACGTTGTTTACCCTTTCTAAGAATGGCATGAACAAGCAGACTTCCAAAAAGTTCCAAGATTCTTCAGAAGCAAAGGTACATCTTATTATTATTATTATTATTATTATTATTATTATTTGTCACCATGATTATGAATAACTGATTCAAGTTTGGTTTTGATATACACCATTGGAGCATTTCTTACCTTGGATGGTTGCAGGATCATATTGATACAGTATCTCACCTTGATTTTGGGTACTTTGACCTGGTCAACCCAGTAGACCAAGTCAATCACGGTTCCCAAGGCTGTGACTCAAAAATACAACATGGTTTATAATTGTTCCATACATGCCCAGGACCAATACTGCGGTTTCAGGTTTGAGAGTTTGGCCCTAGTTCTTCAGATAAGTGATTATTATCACTTAATTATTAACCAAATGATCAAATTTTATTCCAGATGGCAGTATGATTGGTTCTCCTAGAGCAGAGCAGTGTTCCAAGGGGTATGAGTAGTCACTTATACCATTCTTCTATGTCTCCACATCATCCAAAGCAAACAATTTGCACCCTGGACGGAGTTACGGTGGATTTATCAGTTTTCAGAGATTGTACCAACAAAAATGAACTAGAAAAATCACTGAAAAAATCGATTTGGCCTCCTGGGTCAACGAAATGGCCTGGAATTTTGACAAATGATGTGTCTCAACATCCTGGACAGTCCTTCAGCAGTTTACAGTCAGCAGATGTTCGGATTATTTATTATGGCTCAGTCAATGAGGAAAGCTCCCCAAGGGACGCCCCCTTTTATTGGTTATTGATGTATTTCATCGTTATATCTTATATTATGAAGTTGTAATGGGGCCTAGGGTGAATTAAGCCCCTAGCGACCCCCTCCTATGTACCATCATGTCATAACTTATGTTATATTGTGACTTTGACTTAGGATAGGCGTCCTTGAGCAAAGTGTGCCCCCTCTGACTAAGTCATTTGATCCATGTGATGATTTATGTATTGTTGATCTCCATTGTTGATGATGTTTTAATATCAACCGTTGGATGATAAAGTGAGTTAGGGTTTATGTCTCTCTAAAACAATTTAAGAGAGGTGACCCCCATTGTAATCCATGAGCTTTGGTACCGGAATTTTAATAAAGATATTTTGTCTGGGATTATTCTTCTGTGTATCTTCTGGATGGTTTAATGGTCTGATGATTGGCATTGCTACTCTTCTTTACTGATCTTTATTCGGGATACATCTTGCATTTCTTCTTTACCCATCTCATCTGCAGGAAAAGGAGGTGTGCTAGGAGAGAGAGGGCATTTTTGTGGGGCAACTCACCTTCGTCCCGGCTTTTGGGTGTTCAGATCAGGGAGTATCTTGTTGTTTATGAATTTTTATTCCCTTTCTTTTTCATATTCTATAGAGCTCGTTCTTTTGTCTAATCAATTGATCTTTCTTTGATCTGGTAGGTTGAAGGAGGCGCTAGGGTGCCTAGTTGTAGCAAAATAACAATAAGATCTTCTTCGAAAAAGTTCATTTCAACGGGAAAGTGGCATTCTTCATCATTTCTCAGTTCATCTGCAAGATCCAGGTATGTCTCGCAGGTAAGTTTCTCTTCCTTTATTTTCTGTATCTGCATTGCTCATCATTCTATTATATTAAAACCCTCATTCTGTAGATCTATAGGTTCTAGCTTGCGGCGAGCTATAAAATTTAAAACCCACTTCGGATTTAACGTAAAACCCTAAGTTTAAAGTTTCATCATAATCGGACTCCATTTTCCCATCCAAAGCACTGGCTTGCTACTTAGGGAAAAGACGCCCCCTTGGGGAAAGTGGGTATTTCACAAACCCCAAACTTGGTATTGTTGGTTTCAGTTTCATTCACCTAATCTTACACCCAACAATCCCTTTGAGTATCCCATTTCGTTAAATTTGACCATCTTGCCTTAGATCCCATTTTTCTGATTAAAACCCTAAGGTAAAATTGGGGCTTTTTACATGGATGCTTGAAATCTCTTGGTGATCATACTAAAATCTACTTAACCATCCCACTAATAGATTCTACAAAGTCTCCCTCAATTATCTGTTCATTTTCCTTGTTTTAGGGTTTCTTTGTCATAGGGACACCCCCTGGGCTCTATGTTTTCACTGGATCTAAAGTGTCGATATCCTCGACTGGTGTAACATCTAAGTTCTTTCGAAAGTCTTGGATATCGTAGGTCACGACTTTGGTTGCCTTTCCTTTGTCGTCCTGAATAGGATCATCTCACGGAGCAACTACAAGATTCATGATAACATGTCTTTAGTGGAAAAATAAAAATAAAAAATCTATAATTATAATTATTATTCAAATATTATAAATTTCTATTTTTATTATGAGTTGCTAATGAAAGGATAAATATAATAATAATAAAATTATTAAGAATAGTAATAATAATTTATTATATTATATTTATTTATTATTATTATTTTTGGATTATAACTTTTAATAAAAACTCAAATATTAATATAATGTTTATATAGTATTTGAAATATTGATTAAAATTTTAGTGTTCACGTGGAGAAGGTAAAGTAGTGGAGGTTGGAAGAGCAGGGCGAAGCTGATGGAAGAGGGCAGAATGAAGGATTGGAAGGGAGGATCGAGAAGGCGCACAACAAGAGGGCACGCGCAAGAAGATTGGGAGGCTCCGACGGCACGCAGTAGGAGAGCGCAGGAGGGAGGAAGGAGCGAGGAAGTAGCAGCGTGGGAGGTAGGGATTGGGATAAGCGGCGAAAGGATGGAGAAGGGCGTGAAAGAGGGAGATGGTAGGGATGACGAGTGGAATGTGGTGGAGAAGGACGCAAGGGTGAGGAATGGATGCAAGATGACAAGGGAAAGGGGGAGAGTTGGAGCAGCGAAGGGTGTGAGGGGAAATGGTAAGAATGCGAGTGAGAAGATATAACACTGTGTGAGGGAGGACGAGACAGTGTATGGAGGAATGGGGCAACGATTGGAGTGGAGAGGCACAGGTGTATAGTATGGAGGAAGCTCAAGGTAAGGAAATGCCAGGGAAGAAGGAAACGGGTTGCGTTGGAGGCGCAGTAGTAATGGAGGTGGTAGAGGCATGCTAACACATGGAGAGGATAGGTTGCGTGGGGCTTATGTAGAGTGGGAGGCAAGGCGAAAGCTGGGATGATGGACCGGTGGGTAGGTTGCTCAAGGAGTTGTGGATCTAAGCACATTGAAAAGCATAGATATGGGGCGAGTGAGTGGAGAAAGCGGGGAAAAAGAGCGAAGAGAGAGAGTGCATGGGAGTTAACAGAATTAATGAGGGTCGAGAGGTGAGATGGGAGGAGGGTTGGGAGGAGAAAAATGATAGGGTTTAAGGGAGCCAAATCTGAGCTCAAAGTAGGAGTGAATCCACTCTGATACCAATGTTACAACCATGTCCAATTGTAATCAGTTAGCCTATATCGGGGTTAAGGAGGAAGATGTTCCATCTTCAAAATAAGAATGTATAAATATAATAATTGAATTGATGGTTGATTACAATGGACATGGAAGCCTTAAATATGGGTTGGCCATCACATATAGAAGAGACACTTCTCTTCATAAACTATATTTAATATTATTAATTACTATTACTAATGGTTACCTATTTATTTACTATTTTATTGTTGTAACATCTTCCCCCTCCTTCATTCATCTTCTCCCTCGACAATTGTAAAACTCTTTTTGATCCATTTGTCAAGGGTCAAAAAAGGGTATTTCTTTTTTATAATAGCTTTGTAATAAATCTTAATAAAGAGCAAGTGCGATTACGGCTCCCACAACCCACTTTCCCCATTTGGGGAAAGCCTGTATCTGCCTCATTTGCTTTATTTGCTTTAGAGTATATTTTAATTTTCTTTTAATTTTTTCAAAACTGAATACTAACCCATCCTTGCCTTCCTGAGTACGACCTTCAGGCCCGAAAGAGAATCTTAGCTATAGTATTTAGAAAATTTGTCTTTCCTTTTGCGTTTTATTTTATGTTTTTGAAACTAACATCCTTGATCTCCTGAGTATGATCTTAAGACCTGGAAAGAAATACTTAGATTTAATAATCAAGACAATTATTGCATTAAAATCTTTTAAAATTGATCAAGGCTCCATTGTGTATGCTCTGCACCTCTGCGGTTCAACCAACCAGTTGGATGCATCAAAAGCAATGGGAATGACTATTTTAATTAAGTTCACACCCCAATAAATCTCCCAAGGCCAAAATCCAACACCTAGATTCAATCTCTTGTGGGGAAATTTCACAGAGGAAGCAGGAACCACTCGATAGTGACCTCAGGATACTGTCATGCTGCACCTTTGATTGGTGTAGTGTTGGACACCTCCCAGAGACTCCGATCCAGCCCACATTTGTTTGCGTGGAGCCATACTTGATAACTTTTTTGGACATACTCCTCGTACCATCAAGTATATCTAGAGTGCCCTTCCCTTTCTAATCCACTCATCTAAATCCACTTTTAACTTAAATCAACCAAGTACACTTGCACAACATTTCCTATTTCAGCAACAACTATTTCTTTTGACTCAATTTTGCACTGGTAATATTGTAATCATCACTTTTTCTTTCAGTCAATCTATACTGTGGATGCTATATTTATGTTGTTGATATCTAATTAGTTTTGCAAGTTCTTGTTTTGATTATTTTTACAAAAAATTATAAAAATAACTTATTTCATCCTTAACCAATTAAAAAACAACTAAGAGTGTTAGTAACTCTTTGCAATAGCGACCACCCCCCTTGGCTTTGTTAGAAGTTTTCCTAAATGGAGGAGTCAGGATTAGGTGACAACACTTGACTCAAGATTTGCCCCCAAAGACACACCAAGCAGCTTGAATATTTATGTCGTCCTTCTCCCCAGGTGTGTGTAAGACAGCAATATTTTTTGGTGTCGTTGTCGAGGATAAATATTTTTATTCCTGGAGTCGACTTACCTTTTTTCTTTAGTTTTTTTCCTTTAAAATAAAACTTTGATTGATCTAGTCAACCTCTGCATTGAACTCGATCCATCTGGCGACTCCACTACCCTTAATCCCACCAAGGTATTCTACTAGAAGAAATTATGAAGGCTTATTTGATCTCATCCCTAAGCGTGAAAGGGCTTATAGGAGGAGGCTAAATCGACAATCTTCTCGTAGAATCCTTGAGAATTTAGGATCTGAGTCCATTTTGGACATCCATTTTCTTTTTGAAAATAAAAATAGCAGTAGTAACTTTTCAGAAGAAATGACTGATTATTTTAAACCCCTTGACTTTACTCAGATACTAGGTCATCCATATGCTATACCAGACAAAGCTATCAAGAAACTTCCAACCTTCCAAGGAAACCGTGCCATCATAGCTACAACTCACTTACTAGCTATCTCCAAATGTTTCTTCAATTGGGTCAGAGATACTACCCAACAACACGATGATGTGTATATTAAACATTTTGCCTTGTCTTTAGAAGGAGATGCTTATTATTGGTACATAGGCCTATATGACAACTCTTATGCTAACTATGTTGATCTTGTGAAAGGATTTAAGAAAAGATGGGGAGATAAAAATGAACCTCGCCATCAACTAGCTTCCCTCCATACCATAAAGAGAAGTGAAAACAAAACTATGGACTCCATTTTCCCCAAGATCTAGCACTAGTCTCTCTAGGTGGGGGCGCCCCCTTTGGGTGGGTGGTCAAATTTTCAGATCTATCAGTTGGGTATGCTTGAATCCGCTTGTTTTTCATAGATCCACACTTCAAGTTGCATGATCTAGTTAGCATTTGCCCCGATCTACTGTTTGGGTTCGTCATGTCCACTTTTGCATAAACCCTAGGTGGGTCCCATTAGAATTTCGGTTTGTGTGGTTAGACTATATTTTGTCATATCTATCAGTTGGGTATGCTTGAAGCCACTTGATTTTTACAAATCTATCCTACAAGCATCTTGATCTAGTCATTTCATGTCCTAATCTACCTTTTTGGGTCCACTTCTGTCACTTTCGCATAAAATCCAAAGTGGATCATTTGGGTTTCTCTTGTATGTGGCTAGATCTTTCTAGATCTACTTTGCTTAACTCATTGTGGTATTTCCTTTATCAAGTTGGGTCATTTTCCCTATTCTCTAAGCCTCCCTAGCTTCACCTTAACTCCTATAACACACCTATTTCCTACATCTAGACTACCTCACTCATTATCTCTCTCTTTTACCTATTGCTTACCCTTAGGAATGTCTTGAGTAGGTTCCCTAGCCCTTTTAGGCTAGTAGGGTCCCCCCATTGATCATTCTCCAGATTGATCTAAAATGACAAGAGCTCATCCGGTGTGACAACTACCCTTCATCCGTAGAGGACGAGACGAGGCTTTTGCGGTGTCACTGGTTGGCTACCCCACCTCTACCGTCCCAGATGAGATACCTTTAGTAGGTAGCTACACATTGTGTGATAACAGAAACTTCTAAATTTTTTAAATGCAAATATGAATCAATGCTTGTTTGGTGCATGTCACACTTTAGCAATATGCATGCCTATTTTTATGTTTCATAATATCCACCTCAGGTGAAACCAAATATGTAATATGCCTTTACTTTACTTTAGTGCCTTTCACCTTTTATAGGAGACCATTTGGTACTCCAACTTTGTAATGCCATCATTGTACTCAGCACTCCCATTGACCTAGTTTTGTGGTCATTAGTTGGACATTAATAAAAAGTATCTTAGTATGCATAAACAAGCATGTGTGAGAATTTTATTGTAGTTGTTGCCCTGAATTATTTTTATTCAAATTTGTATACCTTCATAAATGCATCTACAAGAAAACAATTTATATCTTCACCATAATTAATTAAACAAACTTACATGATTCAGCATATTGATACTTACAGGAAAGAGTAGCTGAATAACCCACATGAAATACAGTGGACCAAGAAGACTAAACAAGTCAATCTCAAATTTTGTCGCAGGTTTTGGCATCTCCTTGACAAATTCAAGTGGCATTTGCAAATTTGCACCTTTCAGTAGACGCAGAAAGGCTTGAGAAACCTGAGTTTGAAAAATGAACAAATATTACTTATAGATTTTGAAAAAAGCGAAAGAATTAAAACGAAGAAAGTAATTGCTGCTCTTTCGTCTCCTTTCTTTTTCAATATATATCCCAGGCATAAATAAGATTCCCTTTTCAGCATAACTATTAAGACAGAAAGAAATGTTAGCGCATGGGAGTGTGGTCTAATGGCAAGCTGCAAGGTGATTGGACAGTATCAACATGGAGATCTGGGTGCAAAACCCTCTATGGGTGTTGCTGTAAATACTAAATATAAGTACTCTACAAAATAAAAAATATAAAAAGACAAATTTTATGCCTGAAAAGAACATATCAACTAAGGTGATAAACATGATGTACTAGGATTTCAATGTTGTGGTTCACACCAGCAATCTCAATTTATGCATTTGTTGGATTATACAGAATAGATAGATAGATATAGTAATTATTAAATATAATTCATACTATTTCAGTTTGTCTGTGTGTCATTGGAGCAATCTATGTGCCTTTTAGGCCTGTAGGAGTTATGCAGTGTAGGCTCTTTGGGCCCAGTGGAACCAAAAACCTTATATAGTCTGAGCCCACAAAGCTCATGCGATGCAAGCTCTCTGTCAATATAAATGCTGTGGGATAAAATTGTGCGGATGGATGGTTTGTGTACCACTGAGCTAATTGTTAGCATTGCAGGCTCTTCAGGTCTTATAGGCCCAAACACACAATCATGTGGACTCAATGGGCTCATCTTATGCAGGAAAAAGTTGTCCTATAATACCCCATTATAAGACCTTGATAAAATAATGCAATGTATCAAACATCCTTGTAAAGTAGCAACTCAAGCCCACAGGAGTGTGATCTAGAAGCAAGCAGCAAGAGACCTGGGTTCAAAACCACCTGAGTGGATGCAGACGAGGCCAGGTGCAAGTCCTGAGTGACTTTGACAGCATAGGTATGCCCCTCGTAGTGTGACATTTTAGATGAGATTCTATAAATAATAAAATGTATTTCTCAAAAATTGGCAGTTCAAGTGGAAAGGATTCATTAATGAGGGGCGTGTCTAAATTAATACTTTGACATAATGAGAAAATATAGAGAGATTCCCTAAATTAAGAAAATCTAGTATGTGGCAAGATTGCCTTTGATTTAAACAGAGAAGAGGCATTAAAAATGCGACTTTGAGATGTAACTTGTAAAGTTCAAATGACTTGGTTTACTCTAAAATAAAAGAAACAACTACACTTAAGAAATATATAATTAGGAAATCAGATTTGGACATTCATTCCTCCATTGGAACAAGGCCTTTATCCCACTCCTACAAATAAGGGTTACTCATCTTTGGAACCGATTTTTTATAGGGATACCATTTGAATGATTTCTTTCCAATAATTCCATCCTAAGAGATTATGTTGATTATGTTGAAACAATTCAAATTTTATATACTTCAATACTATCAATATGAGTAGATAAAACAAGATAAAATAAGATAATTTTATTAATGTCCAATAAATGACCACAAAACAGGTCAATGGGACGTTTTGGAGCCATGATGTTGTCAATGCAAACTGGAAGCACTAAGGCGGCTCCTATAAAAATGAAATGCAGAAAGAAAAGTAGACTAAACCTAGATATCAAACTCCAAAGATAGAGAGCCAATCTAGAAGAGAGATGTACAAAGATAATAGATCTAGGGCCTAGCATGCAAAACATGTGAGTCTGTCAAGAAACGTCAGAACCATCTCTCCTAACATCCATGGAAGACTAGAGGAAACACATAACAGAACCCTGTCTAGAGGAAGTGCTGGAAGAGGATCTCGATCGGGTAATGTGTCTCTTCTTGGAGTGATGGGTCTGCCTCCATGACCTAGAGGAAATCGTTCGTCTGTTGGTATGATGCTGAGACTGGCCATGACGCTGGGGTGGGATAAAAGACGAGGTGGTCCTCTGCATCTGAACGGGTCGGGAGTCAAGAGAAGTGTTTCTATCTGTCTACCTCTTGGTACCCCTCAAAGATGGGAGCACCAGAAAAAAAGGAAGTAATCCGCTTGTAGAATGTTGCTGAGATATACATAAGAAACCCTACTTCTACAGTGTTGCTAATAAAGCCTAGAATTTCACTAACTTGATCTGTAAATGCCTTGGATACTTCTATAGCCAACACACCAAAACAAATCTAAACTTACAATGACTAAAATGAGCCTGTGCTTGACTGTGCAGTTATTTGTTTGTATTTTTAACATTTAGTATAAACAAAAACACACTATTTGAAATATTTAACTACTGCGACATGAAATAAACTATAATAGCAAGACACACAAAATGCAACACAAATATTTACCCTAGAAATATGCAAAAACCAACATGCAATGAAGATTTGGGCCTTCCATCTTCTTATATTACGGAGATTAAAATGCAAATTACAAAGCATTCCAAGCATAATTTGAAGCTATGAGACATTACGGTCTTCTACAGTTCTCTACAATATGCTTATGTCTCTCTGGGTTGTTAGTATCTCCTTCATACTCCTACTCGTAATATGGAAAAGCAGGTAGCTAGTAGAAAAGTGAACCCTTTTCTTTCATTCTGCTAGGTTTTCGATATCCAAAATTAGGGTTAGGTTAGGGTTTCAAAACCCTCTTGGAACCTTCATTATGGTTTTAGAAGTCCCTAGAAGGTTCTTGTTGTCACATATATAGTAGTTGGGCTACTTTTGTTCCTAAGCAATACTGAGCAGTTCTTTGTGTTGAATTTTAGCATTAGTATGAATACTTAAAAATTTGCAGACTAACTTAAAAACAAATGATAAGTGCAGTAAAATAACATTCATCACATCAACGCAATGGACACAAGAGTTTTTCACTAGGAAAACGTTTGAAGGACAAAAACCCCAAAAAGCATTAGTAGCTCATCTCGTAAATGACATGACTTAAAATCTTCAAAAAGCTCCACAAACCCCAATAGGGTTAACCACAAAAACAGAAGATCAATTTCCAGAATTACATCAAAATTTGCCCAAGGGCTTTTCTTGAATTAGGGATTTTCTCTCCCCTGCGCACAAATTTTCCAGGCTTCCTGAAATTCTCAAATCTGCTACTTGTACTTGTCAGCCTGCCCAGAACTGTCATAAACCTGCCCGATTTGCTGTACGGTTGCTCGAATTTTCTTTTCACCTACTCGTATGCTGTACGACTGCCCGTTTACCTGCTCGGTGGTTTGTTCCTCTGCCCGGCTACCCCGTGGAAACTCTACTGCTGCATAGCTGCCTGTCCCGTGACCTCACTAGTTGGCCCGTGGGCTGCCCTGAGGGTCTGTGCAACCTTGGGCTACTGCAACATCCTCACGGGTATGCCTATAGGCTTCCCAGAGGTGCTGTTCACCACGACAGCCCTTGTGGGTCTAACCTAGGGTTTCCTGAGAGTTGGTCGTGAGCCAAACTATCACGGGTATGCCTGTAGCAGGCTGCCTGTAGGTGCCGAGAGGGCAGTGCCCCTCTGTGGCCTACCCAGAGAAGGAAAAGAGGGAAGCCCATAAAAGAGAAGTCTTCCCATGAACAAGATCCAGCTGCCCAGAAAAACAGAGAGGTTGCCCGAAGATGTATGTGGTTGAAGATGAGGGTTTGGTGAAGCCCTTGAGACAAAAAAGTGGAAGAAACCCTAGCTGAGGGTTTTGCTGAGAGATCTCCAAAATAGCAGTTGTACCTGTGAGAGAAAGTGTGTGTGTAATAATGGAATGGCTTAATCTTCTTTTATAACCTTGAGTCACCTGTAAGTGGACCAAAATTAGAAAGAACAAAATAATATTATTTTATTCTTTTCTAATTTTCACTTGTACCTTTTTACCTTTATGTATTTTTTACTTTTACCAAAAGTCCTTATGTATTTTTGACTTTCACCTATGGTCCCTTTTCCTGTGGTCCAAAAGTCCTTATGTATTTTTTACTTTTGCTTTTAGCCTTTTTCCAAGTGCCCCTGTGGTCATTACCTGTGGTCTTTTAATTCCATTCAAAGTACATCATCATAAACCAAGAAAGTTATTAATGTTTTTATCTCACATTCTGTGTGACACCAGGATTAGGTACTAGGGTAACTTAAGAAAGGGTAGCTAAGCCTTGGAGAAGTACAGAAGGCCCATTAATCAAGGGTCAGAGATTCACACATGCCTAGACCAAGTCTAGGGATTATAGTGTCTTCCTGGTAACAGACCAAGTGCCTCCATTCTCCAAGAGAATGGCTACTCAGAACTAAGCTGAGACTACCAGTATTAGACTGGTCCACATCGTGGTCCCGGACCAGATGTCTACCATTCAACAGAATGGTCAGTCAACACTGGGTTGAGTCTACCCAAGGCAAAGCTGGGTCCATATCATGTTCAAGGACTGGATATCTACCATTCAACAGAATGGTCACTCAACACTGGGTTGAGTCTACACCGTGGTTCCGGACCAGGTGTCCCCATTCTCCTAAAAGAATGGCTCTCGATGCTCCTCAGAAAAATCAACACTCCCTCTCAACGAGCGAGGCATTCTTTGCCATACCAATCTTGTCACGAAAGTACACGTACTTTGATGTTGACAAAGGCTTGATCAAGATATCTACAATTTGTTCATTCGTACGACTGTACTGCAACTTCAGAGCACCTCTCTGCACTAGCTCTCTGATGAAATGATACCTCATTTCAATGTGTTTCAATCTATCATTAAACACTGAGTTCTCTGAAAGCTTTATGCAACTATGATTATCGCAATGGATGATTGTTGAGTCAAGCTTTCCCCCGAACAGATCAGATATCAGTTTTCTGAGCCAAACTGCTTCCTTGCAAGCATCACTTGCAGCAATATATTCTGCCTCAGCTATACTTTGAGCTATGGAACCTTGCTTCCTGCTGGACCAAGATATCATTGTTGATCCCATACTGAAGCAATAACCAGAGGTACTTTTCCAGTCAACTGCACTGCCATCCCAATCTAAATCTGTATATCCAAATAATAATACTCCACTGCTGAAAGTATACCTGAGCCCATAAGTGATAGTACCTCGCGCATATCTGAGTACATGTTTGGCGGCTACCAAGTGTATGTGCTTCGAATCAGACATGAACTGACTCAGTGCATTCACTGTGTAACATATGTCTAGTCTCGTATGCACGAGATACATCAGGGAACCAATAAGTTGTCTATATAAAGTAGAGTCCACACTCTGTGAATTGGTGGCTGAGCCCCGCAACTTTGTCAAGTTGGTAGTCATTGGTACGCTCATGGACTTCCAGTCCTACATCCCAACTCTCTGCAAGATATCCACTGCATACTTTCCTTATGTCAGGAAGATCTCACCTGGATTTTGCCAAGGAGTAATGCATCAATCCAAGATCTTTCATCTCGAATTCAGAGGTATGCTCCCTCTTACACTGATCTATCAATTGTTCATCACCTGTAAGAAACAAGTCATCTACATATAGAACAAGTATCAAGACATGATTATGAATAACCTTAAAGTACAAGTTAGAATAAACTGTACTTTTGGAAAACCCCAAGCTATGGAGAAATCCATCCATCCTGGCATACCAGACTCTTGGGGCCTGTTTCAGTCCATACAAGGCTTTCTTCAATTTGCATACATGGGTCTTCTTCCCATAAGTCACAAAGCCTTCAGGTTGTTCAATATAAACTTCTTCCTCAATCTTACCATTAAGGAAAGATGTATTTACATCCATTTGATGTAACTTCCATCTGAATACAAGTCAAATGATCGTTCTAATGGTAGTATACCTGGCAACAGGAGCAAATGTCACATCATAGTCAATGCCTTCTTTTTGAGTGAAGCCATGAGCTACAATTCTGGCTTTATACTTCTCCACACTGCCATCTGCAGCATGCTTGATTTTATAAAGCCATCTGGAAGTCACAACTGACTTTCCTGTTGGTCTAGGAACAGCTTCCCAGACATCAATCTTCATGATTGACTTGTACTCTTCAATCATGGCATCAACCCATACCTGTTTACTTGTTGCTTCTTTGTATGATGAAGGTTCTGAACTGATAAGCTGACTCATAAGAACAGAGTACTTCCGTGGCCTTATGCTTTCTCTGAAAGTCCCAGGAGGAGCTTTATGCTTCTCGCCTTCTTGCACCGCCTCTCAATACCAAGCAGGTCTCCTTTTGGAAGGAGGAACTTCAAATAGTTCTTCTGGTGGAATTTCAGTGTCTTCAGGTACATCTAGAATTTGATCCTCAAATTTCTCTTCCTCCCTCTGAATTTCTGAATCTGGAAACTCAAGTGGAGAAACTGTATCTTCCGCTGAAATCTCTAGTGTTTTACGAAACACAACTTCCTCATGGAAGATCACATCTCTACTGACCTCAATCTGCCTTTGTCCTGGTATATATACTCGATAAGCCTTTGAGCAATCACTATACCCACCAAATATACCTTTCTTATCGGAGGGCTCCAACTTGGCCCTCTTTTGTTTTGGTACATGGACATACACAGGAGTGCCAAAAATCCTCATGTGGTCAACTGTAGGTTTCTTCTTGGTGAAGAATTCTTCTAGAGTCTTCTCCCCCAAGATAGCATGAGGGATTTTGTTCCGAATATACACAGCAGTACCTGTAGCTTTAGCAGCTTCACAGATCGTTCTAGATCGGTGATCATAGCTTTAGCAGCTTCACAGATCGTTCTATTCTTCCTTTCTGCAACCCCATTCTGCTGAGCGTTGTAAGGCAATGTCAGCTCTTTCTTGATTCCTGCTTCTCGACAAAAATCATCAAACTCATTAGATCCATACTCACCTCTGTTATCTAATCTCAAGATGTAGATGTGTCTGCCAGTCTGATTTTTAATCAGTGTCTTGAACTCTTTGAACCTGTCAAAGGTTTCACTCTTGGCCTTGAAGAAGTAAATCCATAACTTCCAAGAGTAATCATCAATAAACAAGACATAATATAAACACCCACCCAAGGAGGGTGACGACATAGGCCCACAAATGTCAAAATGAATCAAATCCAAAATGCCTTTAGATCTACTTTTGCTTCTGGGAAAGGATTTCTTAGTGTTCTTACTTAGAGCACATCCTTTGCAGATTCCTTCATGTTTTGGAGAAACTTCTGGCATACCTGTAACCATCTTCTGCAATCTTGGGAGAGCTGTGTAGTGAAGGTGTCCAAACTTTCTATGCCAAAGTTCACACGGATCAACTGTGTGATGTACCAAAGCATGATTGGAATCTTTGGAATCCTTGTAGAGACCTCTCTCTCGAACCCCAATCTGCACTGTTGAGTTTAGATCTGTGCCTTTTGCCCATAAAAAGACTTTCTTGTCCATGAAGAGGACTTTGTAACCCTTGTCTTCTAAACCAACAACAGATAAGAGATTCTTCTTTAAACAAGGAACATAAAGAATATCATCAATATGAAGAACCATACCTGAGTCAAGTTGAAGTGAAGTTGAGCCAACTCCTTCAATCTTGTAAGTGGAGTCATCTCCAAGTTCTACTTGAGTGGTGAACTTCTTCTTTCTGTAACTAGTGAGTGCTCCACGGCATAGTTACATATATCGTCAATATCGCGGGTCAAAAGGGTCGGCGATATATCGCCACAAAAAAATCGCAATATTTTCTGATACATTAAAATATCGCGACACATTAAAATATAGCAATATTTTCAGTAAATGTCGCGAGTCAATGGAATATATCGGCCTGTTGGAAAAAAAGACAATTTTTTACCATAAAGAGGCCGCGGATGGGTTTTTGAGGTTCATTTGCACTTTGCAACATTGAGGAAGTGGTCCACTCCTGTTTTGGGCGATTTTCTACAAGAGAGCAAGGGCGAAAACGATTAAGTTTCCATTGCCATTGAAGATTGTTGTGAAGTGGGGTTCCATCTACTAAATCTATTCAAGTATGTATTATTTCATTCTTTTTCTTTTTGGTTGAGATTTGTTGGTTAATGTAGATTTAGTGTAGGGTTTGGGTTTAGATTTAATGTGGGGTGTAGATTTGCCATTGCAATCATATCCTATAGGTTTTTATCCTTTTAGGTAGGCCACCCTCCATTTCTTTGAATGTTTTCATAATTTCATTGTTTTCAAAATTTTAAAGAACATTTTAAAATTTATTCATTTTTGTTTTTTGTTGTGGCATAGGTTTCATCTCCATTGGCATTATCCACTTCAAGTTTCAACTTTCAACTTTCAACTAAATAGTGACACAATGCCAAAGCCATTGGATCCAATGTGGGAGTATGGGCAGCCAATTGACCCTAATAATAGACAAAGGTTGAATTGAAAACTATGTGGGAAGGATATTTGTGGTGGAATTAGCCGCTTGAAATACCACCTTGCCAAACTTGTTGGGCATGAAGTGGATGTGTGTCCTGTTGTTACCCCAGAAGTGATGTGTATTACAAACCAATCCATTCTTGACATGGCTAAGAAGAGGGATGAGAAGGAGGAATTCAGAAATGAACTTGCATCTAGAACACAGTCACGAACCATGGGAGCCACAAGTGACATGCATTCCTTCTCCTCATCTACACGACCCCCACATCCCACTATGCCTTCTTCAACCTCACCTTACGTGGCATCGAGGCAACCTTCTGTTTGAACCATGCTAAAAAAAAGGCAGAAGGAAGACGTGGATAGAGTTGTGACAAAAAAAATTCTATGGGGTGGTGTGCCTTTCAACATCGCCAAAAACAACCCCTACTATCATGCCATGTTTCAAGCTACTGGCACTGTTGGTCCAGATTATAGGGGGCCTTCCTATAATGATTTGAGAGGGAGGCTCCTTGATGAGGAGAAGGTTGATTGCACCCGGAGATTAGATGAGCTAAGACAGTCATGGGAGGCTACCGATTGCAGTGTTAAGTCAGATGGATGGACTGATGGGAAGGGTAGATCCATTATCAATTTCTTGGTCAATTTTCCTAGGGGGACAATTTTTATCAAATTTGTCAATGCATCTCCCTATGTTAAAAATGCACACTTATTATGTGATTTGTTGGATAAGTTTATCCAAGAGATAGATCCACAATATGTTGTCCAAGTCATTATGGACAACACTGCCAATTATGTTGTTGTTGGGAGGATGCTTATGGAGAGGTATGCAACCTTTTATTGGACTCCTTGTGCCGCCCATTGCATTGATTTGATGCTAGAGGACATGGGAAAACTTCCTTGGATCAAGGAAGTCATTGATTCAGCTCGGAGTGTGACAAAATATATATACAATCATACATATGTTCTTTCACTCATGAGACACCTCACGGGGAACAAGGAGTTGATGCGGCCTACAATAACACGATTCGCCACTTCCTTCATTTCTCTTCAGTCTATGCATAAGGTTATGATGGAGTTGCAGCGGAGTTTCTTTCTGATGAGTGGGTTTCTTGTGTCTGCACCAAACAAGATGGGCAAGCCATTGCTCGAATGGTGCAATTTGATTTGACTTTTTGGGCAGGATTGGAGGAGGTATGTGCCATCAGTGAACCTTTGGAGGAGGTTCTTCGTTTGGTTGATGGTGAAAAGCCCGCAATGGGCTACTTATGAGGCCATGGATAGGGCCAAGGAAGCTATCCATCACTACTATGAGGACAAGGGGGAGGTGGGACTCACAAGACAAGCTGAACTATGGAGTGTGATTGATGAACGATGGAATAATACTCTCCATCATCCCATTCATGCAGCAGGGCTCTACCTCAACCCTGCTTTCTCTTATGCATGTGGCTTTCAGTTTGATGTTGAGGTCATGGATGGCTTTCTCCAGTGTGTTTAGAGGATGGTGTTAACTCCCTCTGAGCGCGCAGAGATTTCTAGACAGATGGAGATCTATAGGATGTCAGGTGACACTTTTGGCTATGACATGGTTGTCTAGGATAGAACCACAAGGATTCCAAGTACAATTTGTTTAAAACTTTCAAATTTTGATCTCTTAGATTCTTAATTAATTACCCTTTCATTTCTATTTTTTTTAATTGGTATATATTTAATACATTGTAATTTGTAATTTGTCTTACCTTCCTTGTTTTCTTTGTGGATGTGTGGTGGACTAACTATGGTTGCAGAGTCCCAGAGTTGCAAAAACTTGCCATTAGAGTGCTAAGTCAAAGTTGCAGCTCATCAAGGTGTGAGCACAATTGGAGTGTCTTTGAGAAGATACACTCCAAGAAGCGCAGAAGGTTAGAATTTAGAAATGTTAAAGTTTAAAGTTTAAATTTAAATTTATAATCTTTGCTTCTTTATAATTCTATTAATTTTAAATATAATTTTTTACAATTTTGAATTTGAATTTATCATCATTTATCACTCCCTAACTATGGATCTCATACTAATGCAAGTTACTTTCTCAGCACCTTAATGACATGGTTTATGTCTACTACAATCTAAGGTTGCATGTGAAACAAAATGAGAAAGTACCCAATTCAGATGCCATTTCATTGGATGACATTGACACTACCAGCAAATGGAGGGTGGAGACGGAGGATCCTGTGATAGACAAGGCACTTGAATGGTTGGAGGAAGAGGAGGAGGATGATGCAGATCTGTCAGAGGAGGAGGGGGCAGAGGAGGATGTTGATGTTCCACTTCCAAAGGATGACTATGAGGACATTGAGGAGGAGGTTGATATTCAGGTGCATCGTCGACCAATTCCAATGCCACCACCTCCACAGAGTCATACAGTTGGGACTGGGAAGAGACAGCTCACATTCACCTCCCCCTCATCCACAATATCTACTCAAGCAGTTGGAGGTTCTAGTTTCGCTCATCTGGACCACCTCCACGACCACCTACTACTTCTAGAGGAAGAGTGGTGCCCTTGCCCCATAAAAGGGGTAGATTGATTAGAGGATCATCCTCTGGGAGTCAATGACTTGATTCCTATTATTTATCATTGTACTATCATACTATGTTGGTGTCCTATGTCTAGACTCTATACACTATCTACATGCCTCATGAGTCATGATAATTCATATCTTGAGAGACATTTATTTTGATCATTTGATGTGATTTTCTATCATTCCATCAAGAACACATTTCAGTATTTTCAATTTATACTATATAGTCGATATTTGATCATGATCCACCATTTGACATATTATGCATCTTATATATGAGTTGTATTTTAATATTTATGTGGAAATGTGTTTATTTGATGTTGTTGTTGCTTTAGATGTAAAAAAAATTGAAAAAAAATGTTTATTTTTGTATTTTTTAATGCAATACAACATTTGCCGATATTTTCTGATATTTTCACCATTGCTGCCAATAAGTTT
This sequence comes from Pseudotsuga menziesii, assembly GCA_001517045.1. Classification (NCBI taxonomy): domain Eukaryota; kingdom Viridiplantae; phylum Streptophyta; class Pinopsida; order Pinales; family Pinaceae; genus Pseudotsuga; species Pseudotsuga menziesii. The sequence goes on from LPNX010605952.1 coordinate 108,190, forward strand.
CATTCCGGATCCCCGGCGATATATTCGCCAACACGATATATGTAACTATGCTCCACAGTTACCTGTCATGTGCCTGGAGGCACCACTGTCCACCAACCAAGAAGCAGAACAATCTGAGAAAGAACCAGTGAGAGAAGAAATCAAGTAGTACTCTCTTCTAGGTTCTTCAGTTTTGTTAGCCTTGGTTTTCTTCTTCTTCTTCTTCTTCCTCTGCTTTTGCAACAGATGCTTGAAACCTTCACTTAGGTTTCTTCTTGTTTTGCCTACAGTCTTTAGCAAAATGTCCAAACTTGTGGCAACTATAACACTCCACTTTAGACATGTCAAAAAACTTACCCTGATGTTTCTTTCCCTTCTTTTGCTGAGGGAAAGGCTTCTTGAACTTCTTTGTCTTTGCTGCAAGTGCAACGTTGTCTTCCTTGATTATCTTTGTTATCCACTAATATTGCACAAAGTGGATTTTTCAGTGAGCCGCCAGAGTATTGAACAAGTACACTTGTTCAAGATCAGAGTTCAAAAGTTCAGTGTGCTCCAGAGTTAGCCAATTTTGGGCTAAACTTTTTATTTTTTGTAAATACATGTTCATACCCCCTTGGGGAAATTGTAAAAAATGACCTAGCATTTATTTTTTTATAAAAGGCTCGGCTTCCCAAAATTAAGCATCAAGCTAACTAGCCCAGAGTGTTTTTTTCCATGATTATTATTGGTTGTTGAACAAACGACTAATAATTTCTGAGTTTTTCACTCGCACCTCCAAAGCTAGGGTAGTTGTCTTGGTGTTTCGGCCTTGGGAGGTTATTAGAGCCTTCATGTCAATGTTTTTCAACATGCTAGGAATTCCGATTGAGTCGTATGAACATGTACTAGGTCCCCATAGAGTTTCGTTTGATTCCGAGAAAAAAATAAATTTTCCGTTTTTTAAGCCATGTTTTAATGGTTTAATTGGAAAAATTCAAAATGTAAAGAATATGTAATCCGAAGTCTTTTTTCAACATGGTTGGGCTCATTTTCAAGCCCGGAGCAGCATATTTACCCCAGGGGTCACTTTCACTAGGTTTCGGCCGGCCGAAGCATCCCGAAAGTCATCATTTGGCTAACAGAGCATCGTAGTGGCATTTTAATGCTAAATTTGGACAAAATGCACTAAAGTCCAAATTTAAAAAAAGTCAAATTTGAATTTTTTAATGGTAAAGGGTGACATGGCATGTGGGCCATAGGTCTTAACACCCCCTTCAAGTTACATGGCACATAAAACTTTGGGTTATAATGAAGCTACAAATTAATAAAAGAGGAAGGACGACGTGAGGGTAAGTGAAGTCTCATGCTAAGCGTTAGAGTATGAGTTTGGTGAGTGGGAGTGGGGTGGACCCCTCTCCACATGAAGCGTGTATTTTTAAAACTTATGAAATTAAACCATGGCCTATCATGTTTATCCATTTCAAATTTGCAAGGCGATTGGTTGGCATGACGTGGTGTATCAAGCGAATGGTGGAACCTCATGCTAGCAGGTATGGAGGGTGCGATTGATGTGAGTAGGATGGGTGGGCCCCTCCACGTTAAATATTAATGTTATAAACCATGGCATATACCAATGCAAATGGTTGAGAGGTGGTGACGTGAGGGTGAGGACGAGGCTCATGTTAAACCATTAGTTGGTGTTGCGCTAATGTGTAATGGAGTGGACCCCTCTTCATGACTCACTCTAGCTTTGGATGTGGTGTTGTCTATCCATGCGAGTCCATGCGAGTGGGTAGATTATGAGATCGCAAGAATTGAGGGATTGATCTGGCATGTGGAGCAAGCGATTGGGTTGGTAGGGAGCTTGGTGGGTATGCATGGATATGTGGCACTTCCTCCTTGTGTTGAATCCAATCAACTCAAATCAATCCCACCAATCACTCCTTCAACTCCGTTTCAACGCAGTTCAAGCCCAGCTCCACCTCTGGTTAAACTCTTATACAACTCGACTTGCTCTCTTGAGTTCATGAAGTCCCCCTTGGGGCTTGGTTTTTGTATAAATAGAGGCTCTTGGAGCTCTATTCTAGATGGAGATTTTGGCATAGAAACTCTGGAGAATTTCTATTGTAATATTTTGCTTAAGATTTAATAAAAGTTGATGACTTTGGAGGTCAATGTGGAAGCTCTTTGTTTGCCATGATTCATCTTGTGAGGTGATACCATTCTTTGCTCCCTTCTCTCTTGATTCTTAAGCATTTTATTTTATGATTGTTGAAGGCTAACAATCTAGCACTATATTGTATAATCCATGCTTTTCTCTTGAAGTTGTGTTGCTTTCAGGTATTGTCTAAAGATACAAGAGCTCTTTTATGGTTTTAACAATCATTCTGCAGGTTCTACAAGGATTCATCTTCTTTAAAAAAAGTTGAGAAGCATAAGAATTCTTTGCCTCATCCATCAAGCAAAAGCAATCCTTTCTAGTTACTTGGTTACTATTCTTAAGTTGGGATCTAAAATCTTTCTCTTCTCTCTTCATATTTCTATGTTATCATATGTTAGTTTTGACTTGAGAAAGTAAGCTTAGGATTTGATCCCAAGTGCCACATAATTTTGTGGCTACTTCTCTTTCCCCATTAGCATCCTTGCGGACATCTAGCTAGACTGGAAGGTTTTCGGGACTAGTGCTTCTAGTGGTCACCTTGTTCAGAGGTTGATCCCACCTTTTGGTTGATTGTTTTGTTGACTGTTTGTCCTCTTCTTCTTGGTTGGATTTGGCCTCCTTCCACCTTGTTGTTTGATTGTCCTCTTTGTGATTTCCTCCCCCTCTTCAAAACCTTGTTCTCGTTAACTTCTTGTTCTCGTCCTCTCTCTCCTTCACTGCCCTCTTTCTTCAAAAAATTTTGCAGCCACTTTTCTCCTAGTTTGCTGCCCCGTTTTTTACTTTTTTTTTGCAGCCCTCTTTTTGCTTAATTCGCTGGCCCGTTTCTCACTTTTTTGCAGCCAACTATCTGTTGTTCGCTCCCTCTTTTTTCCCTCTTTTCTTCATTTATTTCAGCCCTCTTTTGCCCCCTTTTTGCTCCTTTTTACCCTCTTCCTCTTTCCCACTTTGCATGCAAAGTTTTGCATCTAGTTTTACTTCAAAAAGACTACAAAAATTGCATTTTAAAAGGGTAGTTTTGCACTTAGACTAATTTTTTTTTTGTATCTAGATTTACTTTGATTTTACTAACAAATAATGGGCTCTTGAGTCATTGTTGGTTTTGAGCAGATATTGAAAAAGAGGTCAACCAAAAACAAGTCTAAAGACTTGGAAATATTGAAGAAAAAGTTACCAACAAGAAGTCAAATCACTCTCCTTTTTGTAAAAGCTCTTAAGAGCTTCATTATTAGTCTTCTAGCTTTTATCTTAAAAGTCATTTTCAAGGGTTAAATTCCCAAGGCAAATTGTAACACTTAATAAAAATTCTCTTTTTGAGTGCGATTTTTAAGCCCCCACTCCCAACTTCCCCCATTTGGGGAGGTTTGTGGTGTTCTTGTTTTTGTGTTCTTAGATTAGATTTGCTTTACTTAGAGTAATTTCATTTTCTTGCTTAGAACACTAATTGCTAGATTAGCTTGTTTTATTTCATTGTTAAGTTGTTTACTTTATCATTTAAAGTTTTCATCTTTCAAAAGTATTTCAACTGCTTAAAATTATAAATCTCTTGAATCTCACTTTGTGGATCAAGAGTGCTCTCTATCGGAGAGTTGTTTTTTATTTCGGTTTTTTACTTACCCCCATGCTCTCCCGATTTAAGGCCTTAAAACCTGAAAGAGATTTTTGGGTAGATTAGTTGTTTTTCATTTCAAGTATTTTAATTCCGTGCATGGTAAGTCTCTTGAACTTTGTCATAAGACGAAGTCAAGAGCGCTCTCTGTCGGAGAGTTTTATTTGTGCTCATTAATAAAATATTTCGAAACATACATTCCCCATAAAATTTACTTCGTTGCTTTCCATCACTTAGTATGCTCTGCCGACCTTAAAAAGTTGGATTGGTACTCAGAACGATGATTGGAATTTGATTAATCTTACAAGTGACAACCATAAGTAAAACTTTCACTCCCATATCCAACGAACCGGCGTTGTTGATAAATACTGAGGTAGTGGGCAAATTCTTGCTAGTGACGCCGAAAATCACCGTTGTCATAGAGTTCTAGCTTGCTGGTTAAGTTCCTTGGACACCTAGCCTAGAATATTGGACGGTCCGACATGTCATTAAGGGGAGCCACTGAAGGTATAATTTCCGGTTGATACCTTGTGTTCTTAGCCATAATAATCAAGATCATTAAAATCTTCAATCAACCAAGATAAATTTGCACAACACTTTCACAAGCAAACACTTGAGACTTATCAGCATCCCAAGCACTATATTTTGACTCCATATTGGCACTGGTCTATTTTTCTTTCATATATTCATATTATCTAAACCATTTGTCCATTTGAAATCTTGCTTAAGTAATCAGTTATCTGTGGATGCCTTTTCATAAGTCTTCGTAATATTGTTTATCTTGAATCTTGTCATAGCAACGTGGATTGCTCTTTGTCTTGTGTTATCTCATTATTATAATTTGTGATCTAATTCAAAAAACTCCTAAACAACATCCGCATCCGCAACCATAAAAACATCTAAAAACATCGAGCCTTAGAAAAACTCTTTGTAGGGACTACCCCCCTTGGCTTCGTTAAGAGTTAGCCTAAACGAAGGAGCTAGGAGTAGGTGACAGTACCTAGCACTGTGCTTGCCCCCAAGGCCACACCTCTCCCACTTTCTCAAGTGAGGAGACAACTTTGATTAGATTTCTGCTGCTGGTGTGCAGTTGGCGGACAACAATCTTGCCTGAGGTTCTTCCCTCTTCCTCTATGCAATCATGCCAAAGCCTTTCAAAGGTTGGTTGATCCTCACATCCACTGATGGATGCCATGAATGTTTCCCAAGAGCTTGGAAGACCATCAACCATTGTTTGTACAAGGTCATCATCATCAACAGTAATACCAATAGTAATGAGTTGACCTCTTACCTGTGCAATCTTTGTGAAGAAAGAACCGACACTTTCATCCTTGTTCAACTTCAAAGTTCATAGCCTCTTCTTCAAGACTCTTTTCTGACTAGGAGCCTTCTTCTCATACAGGTTTGCCAAAGCATCAAAGCAATCTTTGGCATTCTTCAACGCTGTGATGTTGGGCATCACTGTCTCTTTAACAGAATCATAGATGATCCTTCTAGCCTTACCTTGATCCCTCTTGTAAGCAAGCCTGCCAGCGTTAGATGTTGGCTCTTCAATGACATTAGAAACATTGTCATCCAAGTCCTTCTCTTCTAGAATGGTTGTTAACCTGGCCTTCCAGGAGTTGTAGTTGGTAGAACCATAGAGCTTCTCTTCTGGTCTGAAAAATTGACAGCCATCTCTACAACTTAGTCAAATGTTAAGTCTGCAAAACTTATCCCAAGGTCTAGGAAAACAACAATAGTGTCCCTTTATTGTGTTTACACGTGCTAAGCTCTGATACCATGTTGAATTTTAGCATTAACACGAATACTTAAAAATTTGCAAACTAACTTAAAACAAATGATAAGTGCAGTAAAATAACATCCATCACATCAACACAATGGACATAAGAGTTTTTCACTGGAGAAACCTTTAAAGGACAAAAACCCCAAAAAGCATTAGTAGCTCATCTCGTAAATGAGATGACTTAAATTCTTCAAAAATCCCCACAAACCCCAATAGGGTTAACCACAAAAATAGAAGATCAATTTCCAGAATTACATCAAAATTTTCCCAAGTAGGGCTTTTCCAGAATTGGGGCTTTTCTCTCTCCTACCCACAAATTTTGCAGGCTGCCCAAAATTCTCAAATCTGCTAACTGTACTTGTCAGCCTGCCCAGAACTGTCACAGACCTGCCCGATCTGCTGTACGGCTGCCCGAATTTTCTTTTCACCTCCACATCTACTGTACGGCTGCCCGTTTACCTACCCAATGGTATGTTCCTCTACTCGACTGCCCTGTGGCAGCTCTGCTGCTGCCTGGCAGCCTATCCCGTGACCTCACGTGTTGTCTCGTGGGCTGCCCTGAGGGTCTATGCAACCTCAAGCTGCTACAGCTCCCTCACGGGTATGCCTATAGGCTGCCCGGAGCTGCTGTTAGGCCATGACAGCCCTTGTGGGTCTGCTCGAGGGTTAGCAATGAGCCAAACTCTCACGGGTATGTCTGTAACAGGCTTCCCGTGGGTGCCGAGAGGGCAATGCCCCTCTCTGGCCTGCCCGAAGAAGGAAAAGAGGGCAGCCCGTAAAAGAGAAGGCTTCCTGTGAACAAGATCCAGCTACCCAAAAAAACAGAGAGGTTGCCTGTGAATGGTGAAGGTTGCCTGAAGATGTATATGGCTGAAGATGAGGGTTTGGTGAAACCCTTGAGACAAAAAAATGGAAGAAACCCTAGCTGAGGATTTTGCTGAGAGATCTTCATACTAGCAGCTGTACCTGTGAGAGCAAGTGTGCATGTAATAATGGAATGGCTTGATCTTCTTTTATAACCTTGAGTCACCTGTAAGTGGACCAAAATTAGAAAGAACAAAATAATATTATTTTATTCTTTTCTAATTTTCACTTGTACCTTTTTACCTTTATGTAAAAGGTCCTTTATGTATTTTTTACTTTTACCAAAGTCCTTATGTATTTTTGACTTTTGCTTTTAGCCTTTTTCCAAGTGCCCTTGTGGTAATTACCTGTGGTCTTTTAATTCCATTCAAAGTACATCGACATAAACCAAGAGAGTTACTAATGCTTTTATCTCACACTCTATGTGACACCAGGATTAGGTACTAGGGTAACTTAACCAAGGGTAGCTAAGCCTTGGAGAAGTACACAAGGCCCATTAATCAAGGGTCAGAGTGTCACACATGACTAAACAAAGTCTAGGGCGTATAGTTCCTTCCTGTAACAGACCAGGTGCCTCCATTCTCCAAGAGAATGGCTACTCAGAACTAAGTTGAGTCTACCAGTACTAGACTGGTCCACATCGTGGTCCCAAACCAAATGTCTACCATTCAACAGAATGGTCACTCAACACTGGGTTGAGTCTACCCAGGGCAGAGTTGGGTCCATATCATGGTCAAGGACCAAATATTTACCATTCAACAGAATGGTCACTCAACACTGGGTTGAGTCTACACCTTGGTCCCAGACCAGGTGTCCCCATTCTCCTAAGAGAATGGCTCTCGATGCTGCTCAGAAAAATCAACACTTTGAGCCAATCCTTTTTTATGAGATTAGTAGATGATGAGCCAACAGTTGATGATCTCCCACTTTCAGTAGATTCAGAGTATCCAGATTGACCTGTTTTATCCCATGGTTGATCCTCATGACCCCCAGATTCGATGACCGAGTTATCCATTCTTTCATGACCCAGAGCAGAGATTGTTACAGTTCCCATGATGTGTAGCAGCAACAGTTGTTCCAGTGATCTTAAGATTGGTTTCAAATCTAGTGCAGGTATATGACCCAAGTGATATTATGGTGTGTGTATGTGGATTTTGGTGTTGCTCTGTTGCCTATTTTAGCAGTGATACTTGGTTAATATTGGGTATATGTTGGCAATACTTTATCTTGGTTTTACTTGGAATCTAAAGTATAAATGATCTAGTTTTTATGTCCGAGAGATTCTTTTTGATAGTCATTGGCCTTGCCCTACTCCTAGTATGGATTTGGTCATTTCCCTTTAGGGACATAGCTTGCTAGTATTGGCACCATCTCCACTCTTTTCGTCCATCTGTTGTCTTCCCTTGTTGTTGATTAACCTTGACTAGTGGCATCTAGGATTCCCCCCACCTTCACCTCTATGTGGAATAGGTCTCCATGTTTAAATTGTGTCTCATTGTTGGTTTATGTGATGCTTATCACAGGGATGGTCTTCCTCTAGGTCTTGAACACAAGTAGTCTTACCAAAATGTGTCTTTAGACACTAACTCATCATAGCTTAAAGTTATTCTAAATGGATGCCCTGCTAGCAAAAGAAAAGTGTCTTTAGACACTACTGCAAATAAAAGCAAAACTAGTCAGTGGCCAAAAGATGAGCACCCATCCATTGTATAACGTAATGCTCATTTACCCCCATAGGGTATCAGCGTGAGGCAAACCTGTCAGGGCTAAGCTTTACTCATTTTCTAGAGCCCAAAAATGCAGGGCACCTTCTCTTGGAGGTTGGCTAGTGAATAAAAATAAATATCTTCGAATAAAGTTGATGGATAGAAGATGAGCACTCATTCTTTGTATAATGTACGACTCGTTTCCCCCCACAGGGAAACAGGGTGAGACTGGCCCCCAAAGGTCATGTCTTTGTCATTTTCTGGAAGCCTAGAAGGCTTACCAAGGCACATGCTTCTAGAGGTTAACTAATGTATATTGTTGTGCAAATAAGCTGCTTGAAAGTTGCTTGTCTAGAGTCTAGTGGAGCCTTCTCATCATTCCACCCATTTGTGAGACAATGGCATTCCCTATTGTCACCTACTCCAACTTATGTGTTGTGTGCAGTATCATCCCCTTGTCCTTTAGCCTAGATGCTTACATTGTCGAGTGTTATGTCATTCCCTTGGACTTACCTGGTTTTATTCACCTTCCCCCTTGACTAGCAAAATGACTAAATCTATAAATGAGTATACACTGCAGGTCCTTGTTTAAAGCAACTAATCATTTTGATTTAGATTATTATATATGTATTGTGCTTATACTTGCCAACAAAATCTAATTGTACTTGAGTCTCACTGCTAGCATAGATTATTGAGATGCATGTGCATTTTGTACTCTGCAGTATCAGAGTTTAGCACTTGGGTCATCATTTGATCGGCCTTGACTTAGTCAAACCAGTGTTGACCATGCCAAGAGCAGGGTCCAAGATAAGTTTTAGACCATTGGTTATGGATGATGATTATGTATGGTCTACAGGTTGCCATTAGACATATTTATACTTCAAGTGGTGATTTTTTATGATGGCTTGTATTATTTTTATGATTATCAACATTTCAGGCTTTATTATTATTATGGTTCTGACATGGATGGGGCCTCTGATGTACCTTTGTGATGGACATATTGTGTATGAGTACTCATTCCTAGTTGATTTGGACATTTCTGAGTCCATTGGTGTAGTTGGTTTTCCGTTTCAGGAAAATACAGGATAGATATGGGTCTTTTGGGCTTTTTGCAGCAAATTTGCCATCGGAAATTAAAATTAAACACAATGCAAAGAAAAGTGAGATATCCTAGGGCTCCAGAGGGAATCTAGGGGTGCAACCAATCGATTGTACCATACTATTATGGTGCCAAACACATCCGCGTAGTCATTTTGCTTCAGTTTTTTGTCCATGGTGAGATACTGGCAGTTTTATGTTCCCAAGGCAGCATTTTGATGATAAACAATGGCTAATAAGGAAATGGATTTGGTGTAATGAGGCAAAGAAATGGCATGGAATGTGTCTGAGGCAGAGTGTATGGGTCACCTTCATCATCCAGCATCAGCTTCACATGTCCTTGATTTCTTCAGTTTGGGTGCATTTTTATGTATTTTGAGGGAGACGTCCTACTGATTTTTATCACTCCCTAGTATCTTTGACCACCACACCTTTTGTTGTACCATAGGACCATGCTAGTGAAGGATGTTATAACCTCCTAGCCCCCACCATGTGCTACCTTATGGTAATTTGTCATTTTTTAGGTGGTGCGCCCCCTCATTGGGCAATTTTATTGATGCGCCCCCTTCTATTATTCAATGTTCCCCCAAGTTTCCGGGACGGGCGGACGCGGGAGCGGGGAAACACACATTCGGGACGCATGGAGACCACCCCCAAATTTAGGGATATTCTGGGGGGACGTGGGGACATCTCTAAAATTATAAAAATAAAATAAAATATCAAAAATAATAATTCATTTGATGTATATTAATGATTGCGGATTTCATTAGGATTTTGTTGAAAGTTCCTTGGTGCATGAGAAACATGATTTCTCTCCATCATAACCAACCTATTCTCAATATGATTTAGTTGTGCAGCGTGATTAACCATTTGTTGGTTTTGATTAGTTACCAAGGTTTTCATCGTTTTAGCCATTTCCTTCATAGGATCTTTGGATGGTTCCTTGCTCTCTGATTCAACAGCTTTCCCCTTAGATTCTTTGTTATAGGAAGAATTTCCTCTAGTGAGTCCAAGTAAGTTGGACTTACCGGATGATTGCATATTCTTTTCAATTTTTTCGGCCAATTCCTGGGCTTGCTTTAAATAAGCGAGTTCTTCATCTCTTAACTGATACCTCAAATCTCCAGTGAAAGCTTCAATATAAAAGATGAGGATAGAAGCATCATGTGGCTTAATATCTTTGTGGAGGTCAGAAATAAGAGATCTGAATTTCTTATTGAATTCCTCCATAGTTTCATTTTCCATCTTTTTAATGTTATGGAGAGTCGCAAGCTGATGTCTTGGTTCTTATTTCTCTCCCCATTTCTTCTTAAAACCTCCTAGGAATTCATCAAGTGTTTTATATGAATTATGAGCTAATTCAAGTGTCTAGCATCTTTTGTCAATGATAAAGAAAAAAGCTTCGTCTTAACATCGTCATGGTCATGGGCAGCCTGATTGCAATAAGCAACTAGGTGCCTAGAAAAATAATGAAGATGGGATTTGGCTGAAATGGCATTGTAGCCTTGAAAGGTAGGCATCTTCTTAATTGCATCATTCGGAATGGCATGAGGAGCACCTGCTATCTGAAAAAGGTCAAGGGGTTTGAAAAAATCAGACATTTCTGTAGATTGATGGATATGACTCTCTACAAATAGATGATAGATATCTGAGAGGGATTGGGACCCTAAATCTTCAAGGATTCTACGAGAAGTCTATCTATTCAATCTCCTTCTATAAGGCCTTTCACACTCAAGGATGAGATCAAATACTCCTTCGGAGTTTCTTCGAATAGAATACCTTGGAGGGATATTAAACAGTGGAGTCACCATATGGATCAAGTTTTACAATTAAATTTACCCGAAGAAATAGGCTCTAGTCTCTAAATGTCCATTTCAGCCATTTGGGTATTCTTGAAATCCCTTTGCATGCTTGTTTCTGTCTATTGTTTTGTACTTTTCAAATCGGATTTTTTATAACAACAAGTCTATTTCATGCTACGACACTCTTTTAATCCAACCCGACATTTAAACCCTCAATTAAACATTGATCAGCCAATTAAAATTCCAATCTACCTTTAAATCAACTAATATAGGAGATGGTCTTTTCCCTTTCTCTATAGGCACTTATTTCTTATTGCCTAGACTTGATTCCTAAAGCTGGTCCAATTCTGAGTAGTTAAACACCCTAAGACAACCATATAAAAACCCAAGTCTAGTAGTAAATCTTGTGCGACACTCCTCTGATTTGTTTAACCAGGAACGGAACCCGACCTAAGACCTTAAATAGTTACAATTGATTCCATCCTGGTAGCGAAAGGCACCATTCCGATTGGCAGATCCTTCACCTGGTAGTTGTGTGTGTGTTTCAGCTCCAAAGGTCTCTTTTGCCTTGTTTTCTTTCAAGTAGTTTTTTCCTTTATCATATTATCTGTGTGCTACTTGTTCAAATTTTCTAGGGGTGATTGTCTTTGGTTCTTCCAATCATTTGTTTCCCCTTAGATCCAATCCTTTCAGGGTACCATATCGAGAACTTGTTAAATCCCCAGGTGCCCATTTCATTTACAAATCAATCCTACAACTACTGTGAGAAAGTTGATTTCACTGGCAAGTATTTGGGAAAGTTGGACTAGGGACACCTCCCGTGGTTAGTTTGGACTTGCTATTAGTGGATCCAAGAAACCTAAAGAGAGGGGAACCTGCCTGGCATGACACTTTGGGGAAAACTCCTGAGGTTTCACCAGTTTGGCGATCATCACCCTTTGTCGATATGGAGATCATTGCATCGTGTGACAACAAAGAGAGATAATAAGATAAGATAAGATAATTTTATTAATGTCCACTAACAACCACAAAGTAGGCCAACGGGACTGTCAGTTACAATGATATTTTGTGCATGTGGGAGGATCAAACGATCTCCCTTAAAGGAAATACAATATAAGCAATGAAATTGAAAGAAGTAAAAGTGTACAAGACGAGCTAGGTTGTAGCATGGGAGAGCTCTTGCCCTAGTTCCAACACTGTAACCCTGCACAGGGGCGAAAGAGCTCGGGTGGACAAGATCCACAAGCCAAAATAATCGAGGAAGGTCTGGTACTCCTAACATCCGAGGCTGAACGAGGAAAACTGAGGGAAGTGAAAAAGTGTTTGCTGCCCTGAATAGGAGCTGGTAGATGCGGGGCACCCTCTAGAATGATGTCGGTGAGGTGTGGAGGGTCCTGAGCACCTCTCAAAGGGAGGTCTGGTACGGAGCTGCCACTGAGATCTCGTGGGTCGAGAACCCTCAACATTTACTGATCTGGGAGTTGGATCAATATCGAGGTCAGTAGATCTCTTGGTGCCCCTGGAAGATGCTAGCATGCTGAAGAACGTTGTGATCCGCTATGTGGTATCTGGTTTGGTGGGAGGCTGGAGGACCTGTGCTCGAAACCTAAGAGCGTCCTGAATATAAAGTGCTAGATATCTTTGATCGCTGTATCTGAAGAAAGCGGCTAGAGTTTGAGGCCCCCAGAACAAGCAATGGAAGCGTCCTCTGATCTCATAGTAGACAAGACATCTGAAGATAAAATGGGACTCGGTTTCCACTTCATGTAGATGACACAGTTGGCAAATCCTATTTGATCTATCAATCTAGTGGTCTGACTCTACCCGGAGTCTATGGGATCCTACTCTAAACTGTCTGAGAGGGATCCGAAGAGCATCCATCCAATGGGGAAATATGTACTGGGGCTGGACAATGAACCCATCTCTGATCTCCAAGAAGTGTTCAGCATAAAAGGCCATCTTTGGACGCAATCCTCCCGGAGGATTAATCTAAGTAACCTGGACAAACTGCTTGTAAATATCCTCTCTGATGATCTTATTTAACTCTTGTCGGGTAGGTAGAAGGTGACTAGGGGCATCCAGGGAGTACTGGAACAGGGGAAGATGATCTAATTGGATCCCCACTGAAGCAAGAAGGCTAGAGACACCTGTGAGCCAACACTTGGCCCTGCCTGAATGGGTAGCGCGGGCAATGGTCTCAGCAGAGCAGTAAGCTAGGTAAGGGTACCTGTCTCGACCTTTTGACGAGTCAGCTAAACCTTGGATCCGATGCAGGAAGGAAACCAATCTGAAAACTGTCTCGAGATGGAAGGGCTGGAATCCAAACTCAGCTAGGATGATGTGTTGTGGTACTGTCTGCTAACATCTGATGATACACCGAAGAAGAAGGATCTAGACTCTTTCAGCTGATGCCCAATCTGACTCGAGTAGAGAGGGGCCCCAAATTTATGATCCATATAAAACAGTGGGATGAATCAATGTATTTAGCAGGTCCATCTTGGATGAGATATCCTGGAAGTGGTGGCGAAAACATTATCTCTCAAGGAGGGCTAGGGACCTGTGCCCCTTGTTAATTCGAGGCTGGAGAGCCGGTCCTAGACTGAAGTGGGGACCGAAAAACTGCACTCCCAAATAAGTATAAGTACTGGTGATCTCGACTTCCTCCCCTTCGAATAAGAAACGCAAATCTGAGTTTTTCTTAATCCCATTGAAGATCATAACCTTTGTTTTGCTCAGATTCACAGTCAGCTTCTGGAGTTCACAGAACAGTGCTAGGGCATCAAGCTATCTCTGCAGACTTTCCGGGGAGGAAGATAGGACCTAACGACAATCCCATTTAAAGATATGATACACATGCACCTATGCGTGGATAAGACAAACACCTTCAATTGCAGACAGAGTAAATTAGAAATGGGAGTTGAATGACTCAGAATATAGGTGGCTTACAATAACAGATGCCATATAGAGATCTCTATGTGCTTTTAAACTAGAGTAACTGATTGGCTTAATTTTATTCAAGCTTTGCCTCACAAACACGAGTTAGCTAGTATAGAACTTACACATGGTCTTTGTGTGTAGTATGGAAGAGAGAAGACATCAAGCATATCTTTTGGGAAGACATATCACTTCACTTTTTCTCTCCCTTTTCTTCCCTCTTTATTGGAAGGCAGTTCTTGGTGATTCTGCCTTATGCACCACAGCCTTTCAGCCCTTTTGGTCCATGTTTAGACTGATCGATGTGTATATACTTTTGAGGTTAGTATGCTTAGTGATATGAGTTTAGTTTCTCATAGGATATTCAATGAACCAGCAATTCAAATAGCTACTATAGGCCATGTTCTTAGAAGTATATTAGGGACTCCATGGGACTCAGTCTATTATGGGTTGGAACAGGAAGCAAATCCATTAACTATACATGATATGTTTCTGTAATTTGGTAATATAAGACTCCGTATTTTTGCCTGGAAAAAAATCATTATCTAAACTCTCTAAAACATTATCCTACTGTTTAGCTTTCACAGTGGCATACCAGATTAATAGACCGTGGTATCCGCAGCAGTGCATATGGCCCATGTACTGATGCATTATTAAATGTTGCGTTGTACCCAACAGTCACATTTAAGTTCTTTGTGCTTGAGTTCATGAAATCATACGCTGTAAACAAGTAACCGGAGCAATTTCATTATTGAAACCATACAAACTGAAGAAGAGGAAATCCAAAATTATAATAGATTCAGCTTTAGTAAAATTGACTTACCAGCAACAATTTCATTGATTTTCCTGGCGAAATTCCCTTTAAAATAACCATAGAACAGTTCTCTGTTTATAACTGAGGAATTATCACGCCATAGAGCTTGACTTTCCACACATTGGAAGTCTGCATCTGCAACAAAATACTGTAAAATCTTAAAACCCTATGAAAATCCAACATGGAAGAAATCTGTCAAGCCACAAATAAGGCAACAAAAGCATACCATTGGGAAATGCATTATTATCTTGTGGAAAGGAAAATGAAAAATTCTGATTTGCTGAGCATGAAGATCGAACCACATATCGTTGAGAACCAGACAAAAACGCTGGCTCAATGTAATTTGTGTTTTCAGTCTGGCTATCAGTCCCCTGAAATAACCAATCAGTCTTAAAATTTGTGGTTTCTTACACCATCAAGGTGCTTCAACAGTAAACAAGAGAATTCAAATACAGAAGCAAAACGGATGAAAAACTAACAAGAACCAGAACTGATGTATCTAGTGTGTCTGAAGAATCTGCTGGCAAAGCATCGATTACAAGATTCTGAGCCAAAACTGCAAGCATGATTCATTGCATCAGTTATTGCATTTATCAGTTATAACTTATTGTATTTATTTATCATGGATAACATGCTAATCCATGATTTACCTAGCAAATTAAAGATTTCTTCAGTGACAATTATTTGGTGCAGAGACCCAGAACAGAACAAAAAAGAAAATGGACAGCATCTTATGACGGGATTCCAACAAGGGCGAGTAGCATCTAGTATTTTGCTCTCTCAAATAACTTTAATGCATAATCCTCAAATGTACATTATCTGGGTACATAGGTGATCAAAAATTATATTAACAGACAAAACAACACAGCATTCCACTACTAAATTACAATTCACTCTGCATTTCTTTAGCTTGGTGTTACGTGATGCCAAAAAAAGCAAATATTAACAAGTACAAATTTGAAACTTGATGATAAACGTATATAGAAAATCATGAATGGAACAAAATCACTTCCACTATCTAGTGAACAAATATGAGTATATCTGTCCAAGAAATCATACTTTCTGCCATTGATCTGTTGTGCCCTGTGTAAATTAATGTAACAGGGCAAGAATTGTTTTTCAAACAAGAATCATCTGGCAAGTCTGTGAATCCACTTGAGTTAGTTTTTACAGCTCGATACTGAGGACCTGGCACTTGCAGTAATGCATGCCACTCTGGAGGGCTTTGTATGGGACAAGTCTCAACTTGATCTAAAGTTGAGTATTGTATGCCACAAACATTTTGGCAGCCACCAGTCCCATTTGTTTCTACACATTTGCAACCACATTGATAAATTGAGGAATTCAGTGAATTGTTCACCACAACTTGCAGGATGAGCAGCACAAGACATAGTAGAATCGGGATGATGACAAGACACGTATTTGTTCTCGAATTGCGCTTCTGCAACAACAACAAGAATTTTATAAATATATATCATATTGCATAAAAATACACCAACCTTTTAGTATAAACAGTCCAGCCAATACACTAACCTACCAAATTACCATACCAACCCATGAAAAATTGAGAAACAAATTAGCCATAATGAATGTTGCTTTAACTGATATACTTCCTTGAAAATAATCTAAATAGTTTATTATAACTTTATAAGTATAATATAAATTATATTGATGTACAATATATAGAATTCCATGGAGCATGGATCAATATTCTTAGCCATTTGGTTTAATGTAGGAGTATAAGGAGTTAACTGGTAAGCAATTGGTCATTTCATATTGACAATAATCATTCTTTGCAAATGGAATGGAGCACCCCATTTTGAGTTCGCTTATTTGGTGGGTGGTGGGTACATATGTCAAGAGATGTGGTCATGTGTATATGTAATTTTGCATTGTTGCCAAGGCAACAATACCACACATAAATATTATGTATATGTGAAATGTGTGGCCACATAATTTCTTTAATCAATATAAAATACATAAATAATAATAATATTTAATGGGCTATGGGACACAACCCTTCACCTTCGTGACTAGCCTATGCATATAAGTGCAAGGCTCATCTATCTATCATTCTATTCATTCATCATCCATTCACATTATCAATTATATAATTGTATATCCTCCTAGCCCTTGTTACTGCCTGAAAATGCAAGGCTCATTTTTGCATTTTCAAGGCATTCTTCCCAATTGTACTATGAGGAGGATGTGACCTTTATGAGTGTTACAACTTAACTTCGCACCCCTAGCGATAAAGTCCCAAAGCACAAGTGTAAACTTAGGTTGAACTAAGAGGGGGTTGTTAGCCCTCATATTCTATCGTAGGTCTTTCTTAAGCAAATAATTGTGAAAACTTCCTTCAGATTCCAGATCCTGATACACCATCATCAGTTGAATATGGCTTAGACTTCCTTGAAACATGTTTATCCAGATATATTTTTCATATTTGCATTGTGGTCAAAGTGATAATTAAAAAATGGTGCATGCACTTCTCTCTAACACGTGGCAATCACCTCCTAGAAAATTGGTGGATGCACTTTGTTACCCCCTATTTGTATAGGGTGTCCACATTAGATTTTCATGAGGATTCCTGGGCTGATTCTAGAGGCATTCTGAGCATGAATATGAACAGAGGCAACACTTCCGGAGTCTGGACATCAAAAACACTAGAAAAACAATTATGTTATGCTCTGAGCAAAATCTGTGGGAATTTATCAGTGGTCTTTGAGAATGAGGAGCAGTAAGAAACAGTTCTAGAAGTCTGGGTGTGGCCTGTAGCAAACAGCAGTTTGCGGTCCTGATTTTTCAAAGCTACAGGTCTGATCTGAGCTAAGATGGTGGTATAAAAGTTTAAAACATCATGTGAAAAGGGGTTAGTATTGTTGGAGATTTCACCGAGGACTTTAGGAAGTATTTTGGGCAATCTTTGGGATATCTTGATTCTTAAGTTCCTATGATGTCCTGAGCAATTCCAGCCAACCAAAATAAAGGAAAGGGTATACTGTGTTGTGAAATCTGGGTCTGAAAATGGCATTTTCACTCCCTGAAAAGGACATCTGAGTAATGAAAACCTTGCTGTACCAGCAAGAAAAGTGTTTGATCAGCATTTGTATGATTAGGACACAGAGCTTATGATTATTGGAGAGATGGCAGTTTGAAAAGGAAGGAAGGGGGTTGTTCTTTTAGTATGACATGCATTGTTAAAACCTGTTCTAACAGCTGATAGCCAGGTTTGAAATAATCTAGAAAAGTGACCAGCAACATGAGAGATGTCTTGCACGATGTACATTCAGCTTTTCACCAGTAGGAGGGGTTCCAGATCTCTTAACCATGACTGTAAAAGGTTGCCATCAAGTGTTGCCAAAGAAGAGGGACATCCCTGTGTGAAGATGATCCCACATTTCCACTGGGACAGGAGAATTTCAGTCGTGTTTTCTCCCATTTTCAACAATATTTGAGGATTGATGGTTACCTGTGCAATCATTGAGGTCCCAGAAAAATAGATTCTCTATAACCCAGAATTTTCCACAAGTTGGTGAGACTGCCCAAGATCGCTTGAAGCAGATTTCTGGAAGGTTTTGTGGAATTCTGTAGCTATGGTTTGATGAATGAAAGCTACAGGAAGAAGGGCAGACTCGTCTAAATGAAGGAAGCTAGGCATAATTGTGAACAGAATATGTTGAACAGTTCGCAGGCAGATCAAGACAATAAGGCATTATTTCTCTCAGAAGGGTAAGCTCATGGAAAGGATTCTGAACTTGATGATTCTCTCAGACTACATTCTCAACCAAATTATGTTTGACAAAAGTAAGCCTTCCCCTAAATGTGAGAGAGATAAGGAACTTGCAAAAAGATCATTTCGGAGCAATTGATGGTACCAGTCAGTCCAAGAAACAGTCCTGTAGCAACAAATTGAAGAGGGAGCAGAATTACAGGGCATTGTTATGCCACACTTTGTGGGGCACCCCTACAGACCTATTTTTGTGAAATTCCCAAAGGTTAAGAGTCTATCTTGCTGCTCTTGGGCTCTCCTTATGAGATGAGTGTGGTATTACATGATGGATAATCAAAGGATGATGTATGAATTGCTATATGCCATGCCATGATGATGATGATGTCTTATGAACTATTGAACAAGAATGCTTTGTGATCGTCCAATGAGTATGTTGTCCGCCGATTGCACACCAGCAGCAGAAACTTTCCGAAAGCTGTCTCCCCACTTAAGAAAGTGGGAGAGGTGTGACCTTGGGGGCAAGCACAGAGCTAGGTACTGTCACCTACTCCTAGCTCCTCCGTTTAGGCTAGCTCCTAACGAAGCCAAGGGGGGTAGTCCCTAACAAAGAGTTTTCTAAGGCTCAATGTGGTTAAAGTATTTTAATTGGTTGAGGATGTGAATGGGTGTTGTTTAGGAGTTATAATGATTATAAGTGTTTATTTATTCTGAGTATGACACATAATCAAAAGCAATCCATGTTGCTTTCAAGAGATTAAAAGATAAGAATGATTCCAGACTTTAATTATGCATTCAGAGATAGAAATTATAATAAACCACAGACAATTGATCAGAATAAGATAATTATGCAAATTAAAAAGGATCAGTGCCTTATGGAGTCAATAATATTGAAATGCGCAAAGAAAATAATAAGTCTAGAAATCAAACTAGTGAATCTTAGGTTGTGCGAGTGCTCTTGGTAGGTTTTAAGAATTCTATGTGCTCTTGATTAGGGTGTCAACGAAGGTTTCTCAAAAGCCCAATATTCCAAGTTCACTCCGTTGAAGACATGTCGGGCCCACCCAGTATCCCAGGCTGGTATTGCGAAGATTGACCAACTAGCTGAGAAGCTTAAACACAGGGGTTTCGACGCCTCTACTAAGTACTTTAGAAAATTCCCTACAATGTCGGTGCGTTGGTTACGGGGTTTTAAATTTTATTAAGTTATTCTTGCAAGATTAAAGATCCAGTGCCGTTTCTAGGTACTTCGATTTGAGATCGGTCAGAGCATACTCCAGCAAGGAGAGAACGAAGTTAATTAATTAAGGGGTGTGTGTTGGTGTGTGTTGCAAGTTTTATTAAATCAATTAATTAGGACTCTCTGACAAAGAGCGCTCTTGACCCCGTCTTATGACAGTGGTTCAAGAGACTTCGTTAATCTAAGATGCCTAATGCAGGGGTATGCAGTTCTATGAATGCTCTCTAATAGAGAGTGCTCTTGACTTGTGTTACTGCAAGTTCAAGAGTCTTACTTAATTCGTTAAACTTGATAGAGAAATAAAACATAAAAAATATAAATATCCAAGAGTCTCTTTCAGGCTTTTTAGGGCCCTAATCGAGAAAGCAAAGTATACAGTAAGAGATTATGCAAAGTTTAATCAAACAATCAAATCAATATTTTTCTTCAAAAAACATAAACTAACTTAATTATGATCATGTAATTATCCTACCCTATTCTACCATTAGCAATTTATTAAAAAAAAATGAAAAGCATGACAATGGGACGATACAGACTTCCCCCAAATGGGGGAAGAGGGGTGTGGGAGCCATAATCCCACTCGCTTTTTATTAATTTTTTACAATTTTGATGCCTTTGTTTTTTTGCCTTTTCCTTGAAAGAACAAGGAGAGAAAGGGATGGAGAGAAGAGGGAAGATTTGTCTTTTTTGTTCTTGCTTGCTTCCTTGCTTGCTTAAGGCCCTTTGGGCTTTTCTTGATTCTTCCTGCAAATAAGAGCTTTAAACAATTCAAACGTTATGTGTTACTCAAAAATTCAAAGACAAAACTACAAACTAAACTCTCAAAAAAGGGGTAAAAACCAGCAGTGAAAGAGGAGGAAAGAGAGAGGAGAAAAAACAAGAAAAGGGAGAGATAAAAGGTAAAAAAGAGGCCTATCTCCTAAAGGTGAAAAAGAGAGTTGTCCAAATGAAAAAAGAGGGATGTAAAACAGTAAAAAAGAGGGCAGCTAACTAAGTGAAAAGAGGGATGTCCAAAAGGAAGAAAGAGAGGGTTGTCCAAAGCAAAAAAAATGAGTGAAAACTAAGTAAAAAGAGGGTTGTCCAAAGGGAAGAAAGAGGGTTGCAAAAATAAGTGAAAAGAGGGCAGCGAAGAGGAAAGAGGAAAGGCAAGCCAAACAAGGCAATGGAAAGGAAGCCAAATGATGGAAAGACGTAAACTAGGGCTTCCTAAGTAACCGGTAACCAAAATAACTTTATCTTGTGGATGGAACACAAGAGAGAGAGAGTTACTCCCAGTTTTCTTTTTGTAGCAAAAGATGACGAACCCTGTAGGTTCTGCAATTACAAAGTATTAAACTCAAAATGGTTGTTTTGAAGCATGGGATAGAAGCAGCTAAGATCACACCCTTCTACAATCTGTGAAGCCTGAATCACACCAAAACTCAATACAATAAGTGAGATAAAATTATATGTTAGTATGCTAGGAAAATCAAATCAAGATCAACATTTTGTATCACTGTCAACTCATGTCCATCTAGATATCAATCTACTTTGCATAAATAACCAAATTGAGACAACAAATGGCTATTCTATTGTGCCAACAATGGCCTTCTTGAGCTAGCAAAATATTTAATCACATACAAGTATTAAAAGAGAGGGGTTAGAGACAATATCACCTCAACCATGAGGAAATCACCACAATCAAAAGCCCATGGACCTCCAAAGTCGAATATCTTTATTAACAATTCCAAAGCAAATGCCTGATACAATTTTCTCAGAGTAACTTTAACCCAAAAGTTTCATCCCAATAGAGCTAAAGAAGCCTCTATTTATACAATGAAAGAAGACCCAAAACCCTAAAACCAGAAAACTTGACCTAACCGGCCCGGCACACCACTGAAAGACCAGACCTGAAGAAGATGAGCTAAGAGTGAGGGGAGGCCTCCACCTAGGCAAGGCGCCCCCACTCCAACCCTAAACAGTGAAAACCAAGCCCAGAATGAGCCCACACGTGTGATGACGCCGCTGTTGGAGAGAGAGGGCATGAGCATGAGAGAGGGGCGTGAGCTAGGTAAGGAAGAGTTGTTGCTAGGTCTGGAGGAGCCACTACCGGTACATCATAATGTAATCATCAGTCCCTGCCTCGATCAAATCATCAAACCAATGAGTGCTCTCCATCTCATCCAATTCGGGAGTTTAGCTGGAGATGACAAGGCCATTAACTGAATATATCTTTATTGCTCATTGAATGCTGACTGAAGCTGAATTATGATAACTCCAATCATCATAAATACCTATTGACATGTCACTCTGCATTTCATTTCACTAAATTTGGATTAATTTGGAGAGTTTTGGATTTTCTCGAAAATAATCATTTTTTAATAAAAAAACAATTTTTTCCCCAAAAATGACTTTTTTTGAGAAAATGTGCATTATGTGTTCGATTGATGATCTGAAAGTTGGATCTGACTGGCTGGCCGATCAAGAATGATTTTTGGCTTAAGGTTAGAGCCTTCAATCACTAAATTCAGGGTCCGGATGACTAACTGATTACAAACAGGATTTTTCCATTTAATTTATGGAAAAATTTAATTAAAAAACTTAGGGAAAAAATTAAAAAATTAAAAAATTAAAAATTAATTTTTTAACGCGTTTGGTAAAAAATTTCGGAAAAATTTGTGATGGTCCTATTGACTTAGGACATGACCATGCTCTATTCTAATAATGCCTAGTAGGTTTATATACACTTAGTTGGACTCTAATAACCCCCCAAGGCCCAGAATTCAAAATCGAGCATTCCAGCTGTTGCCGCCTAATACACACTTTATGACACGGGGAAGTCTCCAACCCGCTTTGTGTGTCCTTGGGGGTGTTGCCCACCTATTTCGACTAGGTGGCAACTCCATGTACATGAAGTGTACATAATTATACCTTGGAAAAATCTGAGGATTTTTCACTTCTGCAGGGCTA
>LPNX010605952.1:134731-199198 GCA_001517045.1 Pseudotsuga menziesii
AAGTTAGAGCTGGGGACCACTGTCACCACAGTCCACAACTCCTCCGTTTAGGCAAGATCCCAACAAAGCCAAGGGGGGTAGTCCCTACGGAATACTAAGTTCCAGATTTATTAATTAATTACAAATTAATTAAAGGGATCTTTTTAAGGTTACTAAATTACAAGACCAGTGCCTAGATTAAATGGAGTCAAAAGATTACAAGTTACAAACTTACAAAAGAATAAGAATGATTATCCACAGTTGTCTAAGCTAAGCAAGATTTACAATATTAACAATATGAACAAATGCTAAAGAATTACACAATATGAACAAGTTATTCAAGAAATATACAGATGATCTAAAATTATAAACAAATGAACAAGATTTACAAGTTATGGACAAAAGATAGCAGAAGAAAAATGCTTTAAATGAAAATTATTAGACCAAAGTAAATGAAAAATGAAAGACTTTAAGTTGAATTACTTGAAGCAGTTTAGACAAATGTTAAGCATTCACCACATGAACAATTGCAGAACTGAAAGTAAATGTAACTGAAAAGTAAAAAGCTTTGCAATAAAATAAAAGGTGAAAGTGCTTGCAGTAAAAGCCTTGAACAGCAAGGCAAAGATGAATAGAATGACCTGTGTTTGTAGGACGTTTTGCAATGCTTCTTGGTTTATTTTAATAAATTTTATTAAAGTTTTTATTCTTGAAGTTTAGTTTTCGAACCGGTGGTGTGACTACCCCGATCTAGTACTTCTCCAGTCAAAGAGGGAATGCTGTTGCGCTCAACAAAGTGGGAGCAAAGCCCACCCGTAGCTCATAGGTCAAACCCCAATGCCCCGGTGCTCACAAGGAGGACGTAAAACGCCTAGAGACCCCCCACGGTCTACTACCCCTTGCAGCTTTCCAGGTCACTGTTTTTAATCAACAGGAAAAACAGCTAGATGGATGCCTATTAACTAAGACTCCTCTATCCCTTGTCGTATCTCGTGAGTACCCCCGAAAGGTGATAACCGAGTAGAGGAATAGGGGATAGTGAAGTTGTTGTTGGTAAGTTTTAAGGGTAAATTTTAAATCTTGGTGGTTAATATGCAAGGTAAATTTTAAGCTGTCAACAAGATCAACCAAGCGGTATCCCTTATGGGAGGTGCTGGTACTTGACCTTGGACTGAAAAAATAAAAAATATGTGTGATTGTAACAGAAAAAGAAAAGTTGTTTTAACTAACTAAGCCCCCACTTCTCCTGCTTTTCATACCCAACTTGAAGTCCCTAAAGGGAGATGACAAGTGGATAGAGGATACACAGGATAAATAGGTTGTATGATTACTTCTTTAACTGAAAATAAAACAATTACTGAAACTTAAAAGAAACTGTAACTAGCTAAAGCAATGCCTAACCGCACAGCAATCTCTGTGACAGAGATGGTGGTCTGTCACAGAAATAGGTGGGTGAACAGAAAAAATAAAACAGATTATACAAACCTCACAACAATCTCTGTTACAGAGATGGTGGTCTTTAACAAAGATAGGTGGGTGAACAGAAAATGAAACTAGCAAATCTTAACCTCACAACAATCTTTGTGACAGAGATGGTGGTCTGTCACAAAGATAGGTGGGTAAACAGAAAAACTTGCATAAACAGAAATCTAAGCAACTAGTTGTACAAATTTACAGCAGAGAATACCCCAAAGAGAACTTGTCATTTGGGGTTTACCATGTAAGAGAAAAGAGAGAAGAAGTGTAGTTTAGGGCCTCTTTTGGACCAAATTCTTGCTGGGTTTTTTCTGGCGAATTTAGGGCAGCATAACCCCTTCTTTCTGTGCACAAAATCTGCAAAAAATCAGCAACTTGCTGGAAATTACTGCAGAAAAACTGAACAGAAAGTTAGAAAAGTTTAGTGTAAAACCCAGAAATTTTGCAGAAAAATCTGAACTTTTAAAACATGGAAAACATAAATTTTAGTGGCTGAAGATGAATGTTTAGAGAGCTGAAATAACATGTAAACAGCAGATTTAAAGCCTATTACTAATATATAATGGATTGGGGCCCTAAAACAAGGGTTATATTCACTATACAGTGAATAAAACCCAGTTTTATGAAGGAAAACAGAAAATGGCCGAATTGAAAATCTGGAAAAGACGAAACCCTTGGAGAGATATCCTTGCTTGGAAAACCTGCAAACAAATCTAGATCTACAAAAATATGTAAGCCTAGTGATGAATGTCTAACAATTCCTACAAAATACTTTGAAGAAAAATTGCTACACTATTCACAAAAGAGGGTAAAAATACTTTTACTCTCTAATCTCTCCACAAAATACTTTGTGGAGAGCTAACTAGACTAATACAAACATGCAAAACTAAAAAGATACAAGTTACCTCACAAGAAATCGATCATGAAGAATGTAGAATGTAGCACAGTGTTCCTCCAAAGCTTCCTTCTATTATGGCCCAACTAGGGCAAGAAAATTACAATAGCCAAAAGAATATGAGAGGAGAGTGGGGAAGTATTCCAGCAACATAACAATAGCATGAGAGAAGTCCCCCTAATGAGGGAGTGAGACCCTTATTATATAGTTGAGGAAGACCCCAACCCCTTGAAGATCAACGGCCAAGATTAGATCTAGATCTAGATTAGATCTCCACCACTAGATCTAGGTATTTGACTTGATCCAAGTCTTGATCCACGTCTCATTCATTTTGCACCCTTAGATCTAGGGTTTCCATCTTAAAAAAAATCATCCAAGGGCTAAAAATGGAGCATGACCCCCTCTTTGATGAGCTTTGACTAAAATGTGGGCCCAAGGCTAGGTGCCCCCTCCAAATGTAGTGGCTTCCTCCATATGTGGCGTCTCTCTATACTTTAGCGCCCCTTCTATTCCAAGCTAGCGCCCCCTTTAAACTTGGTAGCGCCCCCTTTAATGCATGACGCCCTCCAATTTTAGTGGCGCCCTCTAAACATGGTCGACCTCTTCATATATAGTGGCGCCCTTCTATTAAATATGGTAGCGCCTCCATACTAGCGCCCTCTCTATCCAAGTGTAGCGCTCCACTAAATGGGTCTTAGCCCACGTTTTAGCCTTCTTATACTTGGTCGCCCCCTTTAGTGAGGGTTTTAGCATTGACTTGGCTCCCAAGGCTAGCGCCTCCTCTTTATTTAGCTTTGACCTTAGCCTTTTCCTCCAAAATAGTCTTTTAACCTTTAGACTTAGGCTAAAAATAAATTCACCTTAGATTTAATTTTTCAATTTAATTTTTAAATTTTTCCAATTTTGACTTAGGAAAAATTAAAAATAAACTTGGAAAAATTATATCTTGGCCATGAGGGGGTAAAAAAATTTGAAATAAATTTTCCTAGGCTTAGGAACCCCCAAACAAAATTACCATGCCATTATTTGATTTTTTCCTTCAAAATCAAATAATATGAATTTTTGGCTTAGGGAAATTAATTAATTCCCTAGGAAAACTAGACCTTGCTTAGCCAAAAATGGTCTATCTCCTCAACTGCTTATCAAAATGACATGGGACTCAAAACAGTGGCTTAGGGGGTTTCATAGCAATTTTACCTTGCATTCATAGCCCCTATTACAAAGTGCCAGTGCTTGAGCAATTACATTATTACATCAAAACTGAGTTAATTAATCACCAAGGGGCGAAATTAATTAACTGCGAAAAATTAATAAAAATACAACAACATAACGAAACTCCGCAAGACTCTATACAAATGTCTAGCATGGTCATGAATAACATTTTGAAACCTTAGCCACCCCATGGACTTGACTGTTAGAACGCCCGTCACCACTTTGGAGGATTTTGAGTGAAAAACCAAACCAATTAAAATCGTTTACTCAACAAAATCAGTTGGAAAGGGAAAAAACACTCGATGAGGGGACTTCCCTAACAACCAGTTCCATGGTGTGGCATCCATATCATATGACCCACACTAGCACATATAATTACATTAATTTTCTCACGCAGGGGAGCAGACATTTCGTTTTACAAAGGAACAATTGCCCTGCAGAAGTGAAAAATCCTCAAAAATTTTCCATGGTACAAACTGCACAGAATGTACATCTTCAATGTACATGAGGTTGCCACCTAGTTGAAATAGGTGGGCAACACCAGCTTTGGAGGAAGCGGGAGAAAACCTTGTCAATTATACTCGGCTATAGGCAAAGCATAATTGTCAAGGGCAAAAAAACTCCCTGGAATACCTTAGTTGAGATTCTACGCCTTAGGAGACCGAACCACTCAAAACACCCTACTAGCACATTTTATTACAAACCCCGCAGGGCCATGGTCAAAATTATTCAAATAAAAAACCGACTAGCCAAAATTAGCTAGACATAAAGACAGATCAACTGATACACTAGAATCAAACATTGGACATGTTTGTCAACTGGTGGCTCCTCAGGTAACCCAACTATGGTACAAAAAAGTTGGTAACATCTAGCTCCAACTATGGGACAGGTACTTGCTTGATCTATTGATCAAAAAGAGTGCCTAAGAATCCAGGAATCTCTGGTACCTGCATGTAAACAAAAGTGTCTCAAACCCATGTATATGATAAAAATATGCCGTGATGAAATACGAGAAAAATATTTTTGCTTTTTCAAAATAAAATACATGAAATAAACTTTTTCCTTTTTAGCATGTATAAGTGAAAATATAATACAAATGCTAATATACAAAAATAAGAAATTTTGATACAACATTCTACATGGATATGATACAAATAATAAAGTACATAAAAATACAACAAGGATGGGTTTAGAAAAGCCCTGGGATGACCCATTGGTCATCTTGGAGGTTGTTTCGATAAAAGGGCTTCAAGTGTTGGTCGTTCATGGGAAGGTTTAATATTTCTCCATCCATGGTGTTAAGGAGAAAAGAATTGGTGCGAGCCGTGTCACAGATGATAAACGGGCCTTTCCAAAGACTGTCAAATTTTCCATGCTTTCCAGGCTTCTCCCTTCTCTTATCCCATAAGAGAACAGTATCTCCTATTTGGAAAGCTCTCGGCCTGGCTGACTTATCAAAAGTGCCCTTCATGCTTTCTTGATGTCTGAGTGACTGATCAAGGGCAGCTCTTCGGGATTCATCCAACTCTATGATCTGATTGATCCTCTGCTCCATTTTTTACTGTTTTGTGCCATACTCACTTAACATCCTGAATATAGGGATCTGCATGCTGACCGGAAGGGTGGCTGTGAATCCATAAACCAGCTCAAAAGGTGACTTTCCAGTTGAGTTCTGCTTAGTGATCCTATCTGCCCATACAACATACTTAATCTTGCTATCCCATGATCTTTTATTATCCCCCACAGTTTTCTTAAGGATAGTCATCAAATTTTTATTAGTAGACTCAGCAAGTCCATTGCCCTGTGAGTAGTAATCTGATGAATGGGATAGGATAATGTCATATTTAAAACATAAGTCATTCATTTTTTCGGAACTAAAAGCTTTGGCATTATCAGTTGTTGTCTTTAGGGGAGTTCCGAATCTGGTGATGATTCTTTCCTCAATGAAATCTATAAAAACCTTCTTAGTGATAGTCTTAGTGGGTATAGCCTCTACCCACTTGGTGAAATAATCGGTTGCTATGAGAATCCAGCAAAAACATTGCTAGAGTTATCCTTAGATTTGCCAATAAAATCAAGCCCCCACTGCTAAAAAGGGGCAAGGACGACAACCGGAGTAAAGGGAAGAGCAGCCAACTTCTGCTTCCCAGTGAAAAGCTGGCACTCTTAGCAACACTTGACATGCTTGTGAGCATCCGAAAAAATAGTGGGCCAATAGTAACCAGCTCTCAAGATTTTGTGGGCAGTTGTATTTGCTGCATAATGGCCTCCACAAAATCCTGAGTGAAACTCTGCTAAGACCTTCTTGGAATCCTACTCGTTGATGCACCTAAGTATGATACCATCTGGGTTCCTCCAACCCAGACCCTCTTGGGTAAGGCAATACCTAGCAGTCTTAAGTCTCAAAGCCCTACGCTTGTGACCCTTGAGGTGATCAGGGCAAGTGAGATGGAGAAGGAAGAAAATGATGTCTAAATACCAATGATTATCAAGCTCTTGAAGGTCAGGAGTCATGACAGGCTGAGGGATATTATTTTCTGTAATCATTTCAATGACTTCTTCATTTTTCTGAGTAAGCATTCTAGCAAGGCCTTGTCCCTTGATTAATTTGGTTGGTTTTATCTCAAGGTCATACTCCTGGATCTTGGACACCCATGTACCCCTTATTCCTAAACAATCTTTTTGAGATAGGATATCTTTAATCGCAGTATGGGGAACATATCCAATAACCTTAGAATACCCAATATAGGTCTTGAAATGTTTTAAAGATTTGACCAAGGCATAAGCCTACTTCTCCATAATGATATACTTTAGTTCAGAGTTCTGCAAGGCTCTACTCATAAATGCTATAGGTTGCTCGAACCCTTCGAAGTTCTTTTGGAGCAACACACCTGCAATAGTGTCTTCAGAAGGAAAAAATCATGAAATCCTTCGCATTATCTGGGCTGACTAAGACCAGAGACCTAGTAATGGCATTTTTTATAGAATCAAAGGCTTTCCTTCCTTCACTGGTCCACATAAACTTGGTATTTTTCTTAAGTAAGGCCTACATAGGTTTCATTAATTCGGCCAAGTTTGTAATGAATCGTCTGATAAAATTTATATGACCATTGAAGGATTGAAGGGCTTTCACATTCTTAGGAAGAGAAATCTTTCTTATGGCCTCTACTCTTTCAGGATCAATTTTGACACCATCCTTAGTGATGATGTGTCCTAAGAGTTTTCCCTCTTCTATGCCCAAAACTAACATAGCCGAATTCAAAGAAATACCATACTTCCTACATTGCTCGAAAATCTGCCTGAGATGACCAACATGGCTAGATCTTTCTTTCGAAAAAGCAGTGAGATCATCTTGATAGATTTCAATGATTTTACCAATCAACTCCTTGAAAGCATAATCCATGGCCCTTTGGAAAGTAGCTCCTGGATTCAAAAGTGCTCCAAGGAATTGTGAAGGTGGTCTTATGCCTATCTTCCTCTTAAATGACAACTTGATTATAGCCAGAAAACCATCTAGCATCGACATCATGCTTGATCCAGTGACTCGTTGGAGGAGGGTCTCCATGTTGGGGAGGGGGTAATTGTCCTTCTGACATGCTATGTTTAGATTTCTGCAATCTATACATATCCTTAAACTCCTATTCTTCTTTCTAACCACGACCAAGTCAAAACACCACGTTGAATGTCTTGTAGGAGCTATTATTTCTGCTGCTAACATTTTTTCTAACTCCTTTTTAATGATTGGTGCTAACTTAGGATTTATTTGCCTAAGTTTTTGTCTAAAAGGCTTGCCTTTTTGACATTCTGGTTTTAAGGGAATAGTATGTTGAAATTTCCCTATAGGCTTTGAGCTCATCATAAGTAAAGGCAAATACATCCCTATACTCTTTGACCAAGTTTATGAGGTTGTTCCTTTCTTTTTCGGAAGGACCTTTTCAAATTTTTCTAATTTTAGGTTCTGTTTCCGTCCCAATGTGGATTTCAACGTAATCCCCCGGTTTCATCTGCTCAACATTGCTCTTTCTTATGTCTTGTCTGTCAAAGATGTTTTCTAAGGCAACTAGACTACGTAGGACAAGATTGTTAAACTGGTCACCTTCTCCATAATATTCTTTATTTTCTTCCTGATCATTTACTTTAAAGTTTAGGAATTCATCGACATTATGAATGAATCTCAAAATTTGCTCATCATCTTTGAAGACCACCTGCCAATGTTCAACATTATCAAGAACAAAAGGTCTGAAGTTAATCTCTAAAGGACAATCCCCCTCTAACATCTCATCCGATGGCTGAAGAGTTGATGTTGAAACTGCAAGATTATCGGAGGCACTATTATGATCTCTAGAGACTGCTTCTATGTTAAGGGCATCAAAGAATTCCATTGTATCCCAGATTGCATTTCTATATTTTTTAAGTCTTTGACACTTAGATGCAAACTGACCCTTAACTTGTTGGACAATTAAGTCAGAGTCCCCTTTAATATTAAGCAACTTGATCCCCATGTCCTTGGCAATTTCAATGCCCAGTAGAAGTGCCTCATACTCTGCCACATTGTTAGTTGCTTCAAATTACAATCTGAAAGCAAAGTTGAAAACCTTACCCTCTGGTGAAATAATGATGACACCAGTCCCCTTACCCGTTCTAGAGTAAGCACCATCAAAATTCATTCTCCACAATTCACTAAATTTTTCAGTCTTTATCTCTTCCTGGAGGGGTTCCAAGAAGGTGGAGTTTATTTGATAGGTACCATTTTCATCAATGTGGTAAGCATACTCATTCAATGGTCTTTGAAGGTTTTCAACAGGTGTCTTTTTTCCTTTTCAGAATACAACTTAACAAGTGAAAACTCCGATGCTAGTACGGTGGCATAGGTCCAATCCATCTGGATTGATCCTCCCAAAGTGGCACCCCATTTCCTAGAAAGCAACATCCCCCATTTGTCCGGAACATCAATAACAAGGATGTCCATGGTGATCTGGATATCCAGATACTTAGCCAACCTAACTAACTAGTTCTCAATCATCCCTTCAACTTTAACCGGTCTAGAGTCCATGGCACATACATTCTGGTATGGCCTTGTTGTTCTTAAGTCAAGCTGCTGCATGACTTTTTTGGTCATGATGCTGGAACTAGACCCCGAGTGTAACATACAATTGTGTAGAAGAAGATCACCCATCATCAATGATACGTAAAAAGGGGGATGATCTTCTTTTCTTGGGTCCCTAGTATGTGGAACTATAGGTGGATCAGCAAAGACATTATTTGAAGTTCGCTCCACGGTATCAGAAAAAGTGACCTTCTTAGGGGTAAGGGATTTCACAGGATTTGAAGGACTTTCTTTAGTTTGGGATCAACATTACTTGGAGGGTCTAGGATTTACAAAAGTCTCTCTCTTTGGCCAGGGATTTTACATAATTCAAGGACTGGAATAGGGACTTTTGTATTTGGTAGCCAATTGCCTAAGTCAAAACTTAAATCAATAATTTCTTTAGTTTCTACTTCTTTGGGAGGATTAGAAGCTGTCACCTACTCCTAGCTCCTCCGTTTAGGCTAACTCCTAACAAAGCCAAGGGGGGTAGTCCCTAACAAAGAGTTTTCTAAGGCTCAATGTGGTTAAAGTATTTTAATTGGTTGAGGATGCGGATGGGTGTTGTTTAAGGGTTATAATGATTAGAAGTGTTTATTTATTTTGAGTATGACACATAAATCAAAAGCAATCCACGTTGCTTTCAAGAGATTAAAAGATAAGAATGATTCCAGACTTTAATTATGCATTCAGAGATAGAAATTATAATAAACCACAGACAATTGATCAGAATAAGATAATTATGCAGATTAAAAAGGATCAGTGCCTTATGGAGTCAATAATACTGAAATGCGCAAAGAAAATAATAAGTCTAGAAATCAAACTAGTGAATCTTAGGTTATGCGAGTACTCTTGGTAGGTTTTAAGAATTTTATGTGCTCTTGATTAGGGTGTCAACGAAAGTTTGTCAAAAGCCAAGAGAATATTCCAAATTCACTCCATTGAAAACATGTCGGGCCCGCCTAGTATCCCAGGCTGGTATCGCGAAGATTGACCAGCTAGCTGAGAAGCTTAGACAGCGAGGTTCCGACGCCTCTACTAGGAAGTACTTTAGAAAATTCCCTACAACGTCGGTGCATTGGTTACGGGGTTTTAAATTTTATTAAGTTATTCTTGCAAAATTAAAGATCCAGTGCCGTTTTTGGGTACTCCGATTTGAGATCGGTCAGAGTATACTCCGACAAGGAGAGAACGAAGTTAATTAATTCAGGGGTGTGTGTCGCAAGTTTTATTAAATCAATTAATTAGGACTCTTCGACAGAGAGCGCTCTTGACCCCGTCTTATGACAAAGGTTCAAGAGACTTAGCTAATCTAAGATGCCTAATGCAAGGGTATGCAGTTCTATGAATGCTCTCCGATAGAGAGTGCTCTTGACTTGTGTTACTGCAACTTCAAGAGTCTTACTTAATTCGTTAAACTTGATAGAGAAATAAAACATAAAAAATCTGACTACCCAAGAGTCTCTTTCAGGCTTTTTAGGTTCAAGCTTTTTAGGGCCCTAATCGGGAAAGCAAGGGGGTAAGTATACAGTAAGAAATTATGCAAAGTTTAGTCAAACAATCAAATCAATATTTTTCTTCAAAAAACATAAACTAACTTAATTATGATCATACAATTATCCTACCACTATTCTACCATTAGCAATTTATTAAACAAAAATGAAAAGCATGACAATGGGACGATACAGGCTTCCCCCAAATGGGGGAAGAGGGGTGTGGGAGCCGTAATCCCACTCGCTTTTTATTAATTTTTTACAATTTTGATGGCTTTGCTTTTTTGCCTTTGCCTTGAAAAAACGGAAAGAGAAAGAGATGGAGAGAAGAGGGAAGATTTGTCTTTTTTCTTCTTGCTTGCTTCCTTGCTTGCTTAAGGCCCTTTGGGCTTCGCTCGATTCTCCCTGCAAATAAGAGCTTTCAACAATTCAAACATTATGTGTTACTCAAAAATTCAAAAAACAAAACTACAAACTAAACTCTCAAAAAAGGGGTAAAAACCAGCGGTGAAAGAGGCAGAAAGAGAGAGGAGAAAAACCAAGAAAAGGGAGAGATAAAAGTAAAAAAAGAGGGCTGTCCTAAAGGTGAAAAAGAGGGCTGTCCAAAGGAAAAAAGAGGGATGTAAAACAGTAAAAAAGAGGGCAGCGAACTAAGTGAAAAGAGGGCTATCCAAAAGGAAGAAAGAAAGGGTTGTCCAAAGCAAGAAAAAGAGGTGAAAACTAAGTAAAAAGAGGGCTGTCCAAAGGGAACAAAGAGGGCTGCAAAACTAATTGAAAAGAGGGCAGCGAAGAGGAAAGAGGAAAGGCAAGCCAAACAAGGCAATGGAAGGGAAGCCAAAGGATGGAAAGAGGTAAACTAGGGCTTCCTAAGTAACCGGTAACCAAAATAACTTTATCTTGTGGATGGAACACAAGAGAGAGAGAGTTACTCCCAGCTTTCTTTTCGTAGCAAAAGATGACGAACCCTGTAGGTCCTGCAATTACAAAGTGTTAAACTCAAAATGGTTGTTTTGAAGCATGGGATAGAAGCAGCTGAGCTCATACCCTTCTACAATCTATGAAGCCTGAATCACACCAAAACTCAATACAAGAAGTGAGATAAAATTATATGCTAATATCCTAGGAAAATCAAATCAAGATCAACATTTTGTATCACTGACTACTCATGTCCATCTAAATATCAATCTACTTTGCATAAATAACCAAATTGAGACAACAAATGGCTATTCTACTGTGCCAACAATGGCCTTCTTGAGCTAGCAAAATATTTAATCACATACAAGTATTAAAAGAGAGGAGTTAGAGACAATATCACTTCAACCATGAAAAAATCACCACAATCAAATGCCCATGGACCTCCAAAGTCGACTATCTTTATTAACAATTCCAAAGCAAATGCTTGATACAATTTTCTCAGAGTAAATTTAACCCAAAAGTTCCATCCCAATAGAGCTAAAGAAGCCTCTATTTATACAATCAAAGAAGACCCAAAACCCTAAAACCAGAAAACCAGACCTAACCGGCCCGGCACACCACTGAAAGACCAAACCTGAAGAAGATGAGCTAAGAGTGAGGGGAGGCCTCCACCTAGGCAAGGCGCCCCCACTCCAACCCTAAACAGTGAAAACCAAGCCTAGAATGAGCCCACACGTGTGATGACGCCCCTGTTGGAGAGAGAGGGTGTGAGCATGAGAGAGGGGCATGAGCTAGGTAAGGAAGAGCTACTACTAGGTCTGGAGGGGCCACTACTGGTAGATCATAATGTAATCATCAGTCCCTGCCTCGATCAAATCATCAAACCATTGAATGCTCTCCATCTCATCCAATTCGGGAGTTTAGCTAGAGATAACAAGGTCGTTAAGTGAATATATCTTTATTGCTCACTGAATGCTGACTGAAGCTGAGTTATGATAACTCCAATCATCATAAATGCCTATTGACATGTCACTCTGCATTTCATTTCACTGAATTTGGATTAATTTGGAGAGTTTTGGATTTTCTCCAAAATAATCATTTTTTAATAGAAAACAATTTTTTCCCCAAAAATGACTTTTTTTGATAAAATGTGCATTATGTGTCCGATTGATGATCTGAAAGTTGGATCTAACTAGCTGGACGATCAAGAATGATTTTTGGCTTAAGGTTAGAGCCTTCAATCACTGAATTCGGGGTCCAGATGACTAACTTATTATAAACAGGATTTTTCCATTTAATTTATGGAAAAATTTAATTAAAAAACTTGGGCAAATAATTAAAAAATTAATTTTTTGACGCGTCCGGTAAAAATTTTCCGGTGAAATTTTTTATGGTCCTATTGACTTAAGACATGACCATGCTCTATTCTAATAATGCCTAGTAGGTTTATATACACTTAGTTGGGCTCTAATAATCCCCCAAGGCCCAGAATTCAAAATCGGGCATTCCAACTTTGGAGGAAGCAGGAGAAAACCTCGTCAATTATGCTTTGCCTATGGAGAAAACCTCGTCAATTATACTTTGCTATAGGCAAAGCATAATTGTCAAGGGCAAAAAACTCCCTGGAGTACCTTAGTTGAGATTCTATGTCTTAGGAGACCAAACCACTCAAAACACCCTACTAGCACATTTTATTACAAACCCCGCGGGGCCATGGTCATAATTATTCAAATAAAAAACCGACTAGCCAAAATTGGCTAGACATAAAGATGGATCAACTGATACACTGGAATCAAACACTGGACATGTTTGTCAACCGACGGCTCCTCAGGTAACCCAACTATGGTACAAAAAAGTTGGTAACTGATCCTTTGTTGGACAAACCTCTGTGTTTATTTGTGTCTCTGCTCTGAGTTTCCTAGGATGTGTTTGCTTACCTGAAACAAGTAGAGCTACCATCAATATAATGTATCTGGAAACGAAATGTATATCTTGCAAAAATCCCATTCATGAAAAGTAGTGTTTTTGAACATACATGAATGAAAGGCTAGCCTAATGAAAAAGGCTCTGAAAATATTGTAATGAAACATCTTGAACATTCATGAAAAGTAGTGTTTTTCAACATACATGAATGCAAAGCCTAAAATAATAAAAGTCCGCATAAAATGCGTAAGACAAAGGTTGTGGAAAATCAAAGGCCCAAAAGCAATGGTTCCTAAAAAAGTTCTATCTAAAGATTGCTGGCCTTATTTCTATTGAGCTGGATTGTGAGCATTTTTCAAGGTGAGTAAGCACCTCTGAAGTAGTTCACACATTTGTGAGGCACTGCCATCCCCTTTGTTATTGTTTGTCCGGCATAGGGCTAGAGTGTGTATTCCCTTTCCATATCCAAAGTGTCACAATGTTGAGTTGGTAGTCATCCTTTGTTCTAAACCTTGTGAATTCTAGCCTTCACCCTTCACTAGCAAATTGACTACAACTATGAAGTGAGTATGGTCTTAAAAGTCTTATCTGAGTCATGATTAATAACTGAAACCTTATATATATATTTAGTTGATGAACCGCCAATAAAATGACTACTACTTGTTATGATTGTTACTTAAATGATTTGTAGAGCATGTCTTAACTTTTGAATACCTTGCAGCAGGTTGGTATCAGTTTGAGTTATTTTTGGTTATTTGATCATAGCAGGGAGATGTCTTTTGGATCTCCTAGGGCATTGTATGGGACATAGGGGATGCAACCACTTGATTGTACCATAGTAACCCCATCCCAGAGAGCTTGGTCGGCTCAGTTTGACAACGCAGGCACCCTAGGAGGCTGTTCTGGCAGGTTCACGTTTCTCGAGGCAGATTTAAAAATGATTGAATGGCTATTGAAGAAATCGATTTGGGCTACTGAGGCAAGGAAATGGCTTGGGTTGAGTCATGATGATGAGTGAGATGTCCTCCGCACCTTCTCTAGCAGTTGCAAGACCTGATTGGGCCCACATCCATTTATTAGGGCATTTTTATATTATTTTCTGGAGCTTTTGGGAGGCTCACGATTTCCTTAAGGAGGCACAAAGTCAAAAAATTAAAATATTATATTATTTTATTGTGCCATGGGGACACCCAGAGGCAGTTAGTTAACACTCCATGGACCCACCATGAGCTTCATTTATTTCTTGTTGAGTGGGGTACCCTCTTTTGGGGTGATCTAGTCCACTTTGGTACTTTATAGTTCTATTGATCCATGTATTGTATTGTTGAGCTCATCTCAACCACTGATTAGAACATTTATATTTTTAATCTTAGCCACTCGTTTTGAAAGTGGTAAGGATTCGGTTATGACTGTGGATCTCTCATTCCTATTTAAAGGGGAGAGCTTCTCATTTGTAAGGGGTCTTTGGCTCTTGGATCTAATTAATAGAAATATTTTTTGTGGATATTTTCTGGATCTGCTTTGCATCTGATGTTCTTCGGTGGTGATTGGAAAATCTCTTGCTTCCTAGCATTCAGACTATTTTGTGAGATCTATATCTTTTTTTCGGGATCTTTGTCTTGTCTACAAGAGGGCGTTTTCAGTTGGAGTGTTTTTGCAGGGGGACCTCAACTCGCTCGGATTGTCTTCATCTTGTATCAGGAGGTTTTCATTAGCTTCATTGTGATCTATGATTATATCTTGTTAATTTTCTGTAGATCTAGCATTTTATTTCATGGTACAGCAAATCTAATACTGTTGGCGTTTGCTTGTGCAAGATAGGGGTGCATTGGTCACTTAGAGCATAACGTTGGTCTTAGAACTCACTCAGATCTTCCAGAATTGATCGAGATGGCGGGGATCATCATCATCAAAAAATCTACAAGCATTTCCACATAAGATCTAACAAGTAAGTCTCTTCTCTTTCAGATCTCAATCCATTGTATCTTCTTCTCTTCAAATTTTCTGAAAAACTCCTAAATAATAAAAATCCAAAAAATACTTAATCGAGGAACCGCTTGATCTTTGAACAAACCATTTCTGGGTTTTGTAGATCGGGCCTCCCTCTCACTAAATCCTCCTCAATGCTGTCCAAATTGTGACTGGCTTGCCCTAGATCTGACTTTCTGATTGCTCAAATCCCAATGCCCCTACTGAAATTTTGACTTTGTCCAAATTTGACTTTTTTCGAAAAACAATCACATGGGTTTGTAGATCAGGTCTCCCTCATTCCAGAACACCCCCAACGCTAAGCTAGTTCCTACTAGGTAGCCCTAGATCTAAAAAACTGACTTTTAGCATCCTAGCTTCCCTCATCAGATTTTGACTTTTCCAGATCTAATTTTTCCTGAAATTTTCCGACTTGTGTTTGTAGATCAAGCCATTATGATCTCATCTCCACTCCAACGCTGAGTTGATAGTCTCCTGGTTGTCCTAGATCTGCAGATCTGCCTCTCCAAACCCAACGCTAGCCCTCCTTTTGTTATTTTCCCTATAAACTAAATCTTTCGAGCCAAACACTTTTTTGGTTCCATAGATCAAGCCATATCCCAGGTGGGTTCACTTTAACGCACTGATCTTCAAGCCTAGCACTAGCCCTCTTTTGACCTATTCCCCTGAAAGATGATTGTTCCTTGATCACTTAGGTAATTTGACATTGTCATATCTCTCACTGAGTCTATCCCTTTGGTACCAGACAGTCCCAACTCTGTCCTTGCTCACCTTGTCTCGGTTACGTTTCCCAAGGCAACGGTTATCTTCATCAGTTGCTAGTACCGCAACCCTAGATCTAGTATTTCCCCTATAGGTCACTTTGGATCAACCCTCATATGACTGAAGCCCTCATCCAAAGCCCTAGTCCACTTAGTATTATCTTCCATAGATCTAGAGTTTCCAATTACCTTACACCTTACGTACCTCAAGCCATACTTGATCTGATCTGGTGTCTAGGTCTGATCTCTCCTGTCGAAAGTAGATCTGGGTCTCCCCCTTTGTTGTCTCGGACTTAGATAACATAAAGCGAAGACTGCCTTGACTGGCATGACAACCATCCATTTGGGAGTCTAGGCAATATTGGTTCCACCTCCTTAGTTGCTTGCCCCTCTACCATCCATCCTGGATCCACCATAAATAGGAAACTACAAGGTTGGTGATAACAAGCTTCTCGTAGAATCCTTGAAAATCTTGGATCTAAGTCTATTTCAGACATCCAAAGCCTCTTTATTGAAAATAATAATTGTTTGTCTGACATAATGGGTGAATACTTCAGTCCCCTTGACATCTCTCAGATAGCAGGTCAACCTCACAATCTACCAGACAAAGCTATAGACAAACTGCCCATGTTCACAAGCACTGATGCCATCAATGCAAGTCTTCATCTGAAGAACTTTTCCAGATGTATTAGCGCTTATATCAACGATCCTACTCATAGACACGAGGATGTGTATATGAAACTCTTTGCTCTTTCCTTGGACGGAGATGCTGGTGACTGGTTCAACAATTTGCCAGATAACTCCTTTACAACCCTTGCAACCTTCAAAAATGCTTTCACCAACAAGTTTGGAGAAAAGAAAGAGCCTTGCCATCAGTTAGCTGCTTTAACTACCATCAAAAGAGGCGAGAATGAAACAATGGATGAATTCAACAAAAAGTTCGCGGATCTAACGAATGCCATCCATGCTGACTACAAGCCTACTGCTCAATCCATCTTGGTCTACTACATTGAAGCTCTTAGTGGGGAAATGCAGTATCAACTCAGGGATAAAAACCCTACCACTCTTTTGATAGCCCAGGAAATGGCTGTCAAACTTGACAGGAATATGCAATCTTCGGGTAAATCTAACATTCCCTGTTACACAAGGGCCCTTATTCATCCTAAGCAACAGGAAATTAAACCTAAGGATTCTACCAACCACATGCAGGAAACTTATGACAAGAAAATAAAGGAAATGAATGATAGGATGGAGGCTTTACAGGCTAATTATGCAAAGATGTGAAATTTGGTGATAAACGCAGAAAGGGCTTGTTGTCACCCGAAACTGGCACGCAGGTGCCGAAAGCCCAAACCGCGGGCGCGCCGGCCCTGCGACAACCCCTCTCGAGAGAGGCCAATGTCACCACACCTTCTCTCTCCTCGCTTCAGGCTGGCTCTTCTCCAACTCTAGGGCGGTTTCCCTAAGTTCGGATCTCTAAGGCAAGTGCAGCTGAGGGCAAGGTGATCTGAAGAGGCTACCTTAGAGAAACTTGGGTAGCAAAAAGGAAAATAATTCGGATTGATGGGCAGGAAGGGAAGGGAGGATCAGTCCTCAAGGGAAGGCCAGTGCCGGTACCAGAAGGGTAAATGGAGTCAGAAGGGGACTCGAAAGAGCTTTGTGTTTCGCGGAAGTGAGACTAAGCTAGTCTGTTCCATAACCAGAGGTCGGGAGAATGGCAGTATAACTGACTACTTTTCATTACTCCCGGACCTTTGAGAACCTAACGGCGACAAACAACTTGGCAGCCGCAAATGCTTGCCCAATGTGCTAAATTATAGCCCTCTATGCTGGCTTAGTCTATCACTTAATGAAAACCCGAAGCTACGACAGAAAAAAACCAACATATCCCAAAAACTCAAAATGATATTTTTCTTTATTAGCTCTAGGGAAAAGTCCTCCCAGCCCAAAAACTTCCACCTTTTTACAACGAAAGAGCTATGCTCTTATAGGCCCCCAGAGGCTCTCTAAAAGAAAAAGCAATAATATAATAAAACAAATTGGATCTTAGATCCACTTTTCTCTCCACATGACCCACCTTTATTAAAAGAACCCATCTTTAACTAAGGTGTAACACCTAAACATATCAAACCATGGACTTTCACGTTGAGCTAAGGTTGAGTGCCAGCGAGATCATAGATGCCAATGTCTTTGAAGAATCGGCCACCAAGAGAGATGCAGGTGGTGACAAAATCAATTTCGACCATCAATAACAATTTACCTCCTCGACCCAACTGCCGACATAGACTCGACTATCATGAAAGAAAGAGTTCCAACCTCTCGCGCGGATTGATAGCCTAGTTTATGACCCACTAAAATTTAGTGTAGTGAATCACGCTTATATCTAAAGGATCGAATTTTTCCAGAACAAGAACAACCATTGTGTTAGGTAGCGGCTCCATAGCTCCACGTAGTAAATCCGATTCCCTAGAATGGCTCCATAATTAAGTCTAGCTTAAATACTGAAATCACAAACCCTTCAAACTGGCAGATAAAGTTGAGAAATTGTATCTGTAGTGATTCATCAAACCTGCAAATGGCATCAAAGTCCACGTGAAGGCAGACGCTGTTGTACAGGCTCATAATTTGTGGAACTCTATCTGCCGCCAACTCACCCAGAAAAAGATTCGCGCTGATGAGATGATGAGCTCATGCCCAATGATGACATACATGTTGATAGATGCTCCTAGGGCATTATCCACCACACGTAAGCAATCATTAGTCTTCAAAAGCAATAGAATTACACGAGGAAGTCTCTTCAGAAGCTCTGAAATTGGTATGAAATATTGTGATGCATACATCTGATTTTCAGCGCAATCAGCATAGGTCCCATTCAAACGTAACTGGTCGATTGCTAGATCAAGCACCTTCTGCAGCTCTATGGAAGAAAGGGAAAGAAAAAACGGTCCTGAACCTTCCATATTTGTACATATGCACGAAGGGTCATCTTCCGCAAGCAATAAGAGTGAATGTCAAATTGATCCTCCATCATATCAGCATAATGTTTCTCCACTGCCAAGTATTTCTTTAAAGCTTGACCAAAAGAGCCTTTTCTAAAGTAACTATCACCAGAAGCTAGCTCATACCACATGCATTGTATGTCATATGAGTTAATGTGCTGATCCCCATCCTCTTTAAACAGCACAACTGTCTTCTTGTCCAAATCCACCTGCTCTACCTGAAGCATACGCTTAACACATTCATTATTTATAAATCGATCTGCAAGGTCCATAGACCGGGCTTCATCTACCAGTGTTGCAGCCGCCGTTATATCTCCTTCACCAAGTAAAGATTGATGACAGTTGGGGTATGTGCTATGGCCTCATCAATCTTGGAAAGGGCTAGATCTTCGATCGATGTCATTCATCAGTCAAGAGGGGGTGGATTCTTCACTATTCAGCATGAATTATGGGCAAGGGCTATGCAAGATCCCTCGAGACACACCGGTGACAGAAAGACAAAAGCACTCCTGAAAATCTTGACATCTTTTGTTGGAACTTACCTGCATTTTAGCATTTGATTGATGATATGCGAACAAATGGAGTGAGTTAATGTTTGAGTTTCCAGCTGCTTGCGATGATGATCACTTTTGCTAGACACAAAGCAATTTTTTCCATATATCTTTGTTGAAACAACAAAGATTTATAACTTCATTTTTAAAGAACTCCCAATTTCCAAGGACTGCTTTTGCCACAGAGGGAAAATTAGGATCAATCAAGTTGTGTACTCCTTTTAAAATCCGGAAATATGCTCGGTGCCTTTGAGCTTTCCTATTTCACAACTATCATCATAGCTAGTGCCTTTGGTATTTTGTCTTATTAGTGCTGGTATGCCCATATGCAAGAAACATGATCAATTTGTACCACCCCAAAAATTTCTTCCAAAAAAGCGTCCCTATCTGTTGCTATAATAATCTGAGGATGGCAATATCAGACTGCTTCTAAAATAGTCTCCCTTCACTTCCTTTGTTATTCAAAACAGGCACACTGAATGCTGCAAAAATAATGCTCTGGTTTGCATGCATATAAAATTGGTGCTGAAGCCAACATTTAGTTAAGAAGTTTGTTCCAGGAGTCACCTATATTTGTGCAGTAGACAGTGATCTCTAACATCAGTCTTCACAACCCCAGCATATGCCAACT
Organism: Pseudotsuga menziesii; assembly: GCA_001517045.1. NCBI lineage: Eukaryota > Viridiplantae > Streptophyta > Pinopsida > Pinales > Pinaceae > Pseudotsuga > Pseudotsuga menziesii. Next base: position 154,642 of record LPNX010605952.1, read on the forward strand.
CCACCAGTTTGATTGTTGTTATCAGCATGTAAGCACAAGTGGTGAAGGCATTTTTACAATTCTGAAAGAGCTGTGATAACTTGTGCTCCTACTCTTGCATTGGGAAGTCTATGTTGTCAAACTCAGGAGCCTCTGCTAATCTGGAAACAAAACCTTTGGGACAGACCCGACATTACGGAGCTCCTCTATAAAAGACCTTACTCCAACAATAGACTGAATATGATTTTCTGCATAAACTAGCATTCTTTCATTCTTTTGAACATCAAGTTACCATTTAGGTGGTAACAGGGTAGAACTAGTCAGAACAATTTTCCTCCTAAGAGAAATTGGGTTCCGAAAAAAGCCTTGCAAGATAGAAGGCCCCCTAATCAACTAGACCCTATCAACATGGTTGAGGAGGTCATTCCTTATTGCAGAGCCTGTGAATCCCTTCATGAAGAATCCACTTGTTACATGGCCCGTCAATTCTTAGAGCATGGTCTTCCAGAGTCGAATTATAGTGAACAGTTTTCAAGCAAGCCTGGGTATGTCAACACAGTAGGACAACTCCATCCGGTAACTGCAGAAACCTGGGGTCAAGCCAGAGAATATAGTCAGCAATTGGATAACCTTACTAAGAACTTTGGAACTAAGCCTTCTAATGAACAAATCAAAGAGATGCCTAAGTTCAAAGGAATCACCTACCAGAGAAGAGATAGTCCAAGTACTTCAAAGATTTGACAGTATCTTCCTAAGGTAACTGCTCATCCTAATACTGATGATGTTGGTCTTGATTTGGGAACTTGGTGGTCTAAAGCTAAAGTGTCAGTCCTTGCAAGTGAACTAGTTAAAATTCGTAAACAAAGAGAAAAGTTGTTAAAAGTCTTAAACTCTCCACCTCCTAAAATGGTTAAGTCTAAAGAACCTCTAGAAGAACCTCAACCAGCTCTATACAATGTCCAGGAAGATCCAATTGTAATATTGCATACTATGGATTCAAGAAAAGAGGATCATCCCCCTTTTACGTATCATTGATGATGGATGATCTTCTACACAATTGTATGCTTGATTCAGGATCTGCCTCTAATATAATGACTAAAAAAGTAATGGAACAGTTGAACATAAAAACAACTAGGCCCTACCGAAATGTCTGTGCCATGGATTCCAGAGAAGTGGATGTAGTAGGAATCATCCTGAATCATCAAGTAAGGTTGGCTAAGTATCCATACATTCACATAGCCATGGACATTCTAGGCCCTACCGAAATGTCTGTGCCATGGATTCTAGAGAAGTGGATGTAGTAGGAATCATCCTAAATCATCAAGTAAGGTTGGCTAAGTATCCAGACATTCACATAGCCATGGACATTCTAGTGATTGATGTGCCAGATAAATGGGGGATGTTGTTCTCCAGAAAGTGGGCTACCACTTTGGGAGGATGGATCCAAATGGACTACACTTACACTACTATACCTGCATCAGAAGATTCATGGGTTAAGTTGCGTAATGAAAAGGAGAAAAAGTACCATGTTGAAAATCCTAAGAAGCCTTTCAATGAGTATGTTTACAACACTGATGACATTGGAACCTATACTTGCTACTCTACCTTTTTAGCTCCCCTTGAAGAAAAAAAAAAAAACGAGAAGGTAGATGAAATATGAAGGATGAATTTTGACGGTGCTCATTCTAGAGCTGGGAAGGGTGCAGGTGTTGTCATCACCTCACCCAAAGGGAATATTTTCAATTTTGCTTATAGATTGGAGTTTGAGGCGACTAATAATGTAGCAGAGTATGAAGCCCTTTCACTTGGTCTAGAAACAACTAAGGATATGGGAATAAAGATGCTAAGCATAAGTGGTGACTCTCACTTAATAATTCTCCAGGTTAAGAATGAATTTGCTTGTAAGTGCAAAAGGTTAAAAAAGTATAGAAATGTTGTCTAGGACACTATGGAATATTTTGATGCCTTGAACTTAATTTCAATCCCTACAGATGAGAACAGCTTAGTAGACAAGTTAGCAGTAGCAGCATCAACTGTCCATCCTTTTGAAGAACTGTTGAATGGTGATGGTAAATTAGAGATAAACTTTAGACCATCGGTTCCAGACAACATGGAACATTGGCAGGTTTTCCAAAGTGATGAGCAAATTTTAAAATTTCTTCATAATATAGATGAATTTTCCAACTTCAATGTCAACTTTCAGGAAGAGGGTAAAGAGTATCAGGGAGAAGGTGATCAGTTTGATAATCTAGTTCCTCGGGGCTTTGTTGAGCTTGAACAGAGTTTTCACAGACATGATGGTAGGAAAAATAATATTGACTCAATGAAATCTGGAGATTACATAGAAATCAATATTGGATCAGATAAAAACCCAAAACTAATAAAAATTGGAAAAGGGACATCTGAAAAGGAAATGAATGACTTAATTAACTTGGTTAAAGAGTATAGGGATGTGTTTGCCTTTTCATATGATGAGCTTAAGGCATATCAGGAGGATGTGTTCCAGTATACCATCCCTTTAAATCAAGAGGTTAGAGAATTCAAACCCTTTCGTCAAAAATTAAGGAAAATAAACCCCATGTTAGCCCTCATAGTTAAGCAAGTGCTTGAAAAAATGTTAGCTACGGGGATTATTGCACCAACAAGGCATTCATCTTGGTGCTCTAACTTGGTGGTCGTAAGAAAAAAGAATGGTAGTTTAAGAATATGTATAGATTTCAGAAATCTAAACACAACTTGTTAGAAGGACAACTACCCATTGCCTAATATGGAGACCCTTCTTCAGAGAGTAACAGGTGCAGGTATGATGTCCATGTTGGATGGATTTTCAAGGTACAACCAGGTAGTGATTCAGAAAGAAGATAGGCATAAGACTACTTTCACTTCCCCGTGGGGTACTTTTGAGTATCTTAGGATGCCTTTTGGGTTGCTGAATGCTGGTGCCACTTTTCAAAGGGCCATGGACTATGCATTCAAGGAGTTGATTGGGAAGATCATAGAGATTTACCAAGATGACCTGACTGTTTTTTGAAAAGAAAGACCAAGTCACATAGGCCATCTTAAGCAAGTCTTCAAAAGATGTAGGAAGTATGGTATTTCTCTTAATTCGGCTAAGTCTGTTTTTGGAATTGATGAAGGGAAGCTTCTAGGTCACATCATCTATAAAGACAGGGTCAAAATTGACCCTGAAAGAATTGAAGCCATTAAAAAGATCCCCTTGCCTAAAAATGTCAAAGCTCTCCAATCTTTTAATGGGCACATCAATTTCATCAAAAGATTTATCCCAAACTTAGCTGAGTACATGAAACCTTTACAAAAACTGTTGAAAAAGGATGCTAAGTTTGAGTGGACTAGTGAGGGTAAAGAAGCTTTCAGATGCATTAAAGAAGTATTAAAATTTTCATTTTTATTTTATTTTTTCATTGTCTTTCCCATCGTTTTCTAACATTTCTTGTTTGCTGGTTTTTAGCAGGTCTATATGTAAAAGTGGAGTTTTGGAGTGACCAAGACCATCAAGGAGGCCTCAGAACAATCCAATGGAAACCTGCTTTGCTATAGTGCCTTGGTGCACTGCTGTAAGCTCTTAGATCCAGGTCTAATGGACTAAGAGGCATTCCTTCTTCATCATAAAAAGTTGTAAAAAATTAAACGAGAGCAGTGGAGTAACCAGCACCCACATCCCATCCCCCCTAGGGGGATTTGCGTCTTTTTGTCAATTTTGTGAGATTGCATTTTTCTAACCCCACCGCTTCACACACTCACTTTTTCAAGTGCAGGGTGTATAGTTCTTCCACATTTCACTGTTTAAATTCATTGTTTTATTTTTGCAAAAGTAAAGTAGAAATAAAACCATTATTCGTCACCACGAATTATGCTCTCACCTCCACCCAAAGGCTTTGCCGATTATTGGAGATGATCAGAAAAGTGACGCATAAGTTTGGCCAACATATATCTTGCAACTGTAATGTTTTATTTCTTTCATGTTCTAACTTTCTTAATAAAATAAACCCAAAGTCTCTTGAACTCCGCTGAAAAGCAAGTCAAGAGCGCTCTTTGTCGAAGAGTTGATATTGTTGGTTTTAGCTTAGCTGTTTTTCTGTTATTTTTTTCATAAATCTCTCGAATCTCGCCTTAAGGCGGATCAAGAGTTCTCTCTGTCGGAGGGTTGTTACAATCTTCACATCTAATTAAAATCAAAATAAACATTTGTGCTACGATGTGTATGCTCTACCCAGATGGGATACCTAGAAGCAACCGTAGACTTTTCCAATTCTCACATTTTAATCCAAGTCACCCTAATAAAAGTAACCACCTGTTGTCTGCTGAGATGCATACCAGCAGAAGAAATCTTTCGAAAGTTGTGTTATCACCAACCTTGTAGTTGCCTATGTATGATGGATCCAGGATGGATGGTAGAGGGGAAAGCAACTAGGGAGGTGGAATCAAGACTGCCTAGACTCCCAAATGGATGGTTGTCACGTCAATCAAGGCAGTCTTCGCTTTATGTTATCTAAGTCCAAGACAACAACTGGGGAGACCCAGATCTGTTCCCGACAGGAGAGATCAGACCTAGACACCAGAACAAATCAAATGCACTTTGAGGTACGTAAGGTGTAAGGTGTTCAGAAACTCTAGATATACAATAGGATTCAGTAGATGGATCAAGACCTCAGCAATGTATTGGCTGATCCAAAGCAGTAATTGGATGACCTTTGGGGAAATGGTTAGATCTAGGGTTTTGGTACTAGCAACTAAAGAAGATGATCTCTGCCTTAGGAAGCGTAACTGACGCAAGATGGGCAAGAAAATAGTTGGGACTATCTAGTACCTGGCTGACAGACTCAATGAAGAAGGTGAACAGGTGTGATTGTCTGAGTCATCAAGGAACAACCAATTTCAAGAGGAAAAGATCAATTCAGGGCTAGTGCTAGGGATGGGAGATCAGTGCCTTTCGTACATTGGGCAATGGAGTCAGTATACATCGAGCGTTGAGGTGAACCCACTTAGGGTAGACCTTGATCTGTGGACCCAGATAAGTGTTTTGGTTCGGATGGCTCAGTTTAGGCAGAAATTCAATCAAGGAAGTCTAGCGCTCGGGTTGGAGGGCCAAACTAGCTTAGTGTTGAAGGTGAAATGGGACCAGGAGAGGTTGATCTACACACTTGGTTCAGAGAAAATTGGAAAAGTCAGATCTTGAAAAAGTCAAAGTTGATAATTGAGGACGAGAGGGTGAAAAACTGATTTCTTCAAATCTAGGGCAAGGAAGCTGAATCTAGCTCAGCATTAGGGGTGTTTCGGAGTGCTCAGGACTTGATCTATCAGCCTAGCCGGTCAGATTTTGGAAACAGTAAACTCCGAAAAGGTCCAATTTTTCAATGATGGTGCTAGGGTTGTTTTCAGTCTAAGACTCAGATCTAGGTCACACTGTCATGAATCTGGACTGCGTTGAGGGTGATTTGGACTTTGTGGGACCCGATCTATCAGTCTATGAAGTCATAAATCAGAAAAAGCCAAAACCCTAGCAGGTCAAATTTTCAGTGGGGGCGCTATGCAGTTTTCAGACTAAAATTCAAATCTAGATCAAACCAGCAGGAATTTGACCAGCGTTGCAGTAGATTCAGTGAAGGGGAGGCCCGATCTATGAAACCCAGCAGTGGTTTGGCCAAAGATCGGACGATTCCCGGATTTAGTATTTTTTAAGGGTTTTTTAGTATTTTAAGGGTTTTCAGAAAAATGGAAGGAAAATAGGTACCATTGATTCAGATCTATTAAAGAGAAGAGAATTACCTATTGGATTGTACCTGGAAATGCTTGTAGAAGTCTTAATAGTGATGATCTTTGCTATCCCGATCAATTCTGGAAGATCCAAGTGATTTCTATGATGGATGTAAGCCCCAAGCCACCAATGCGCCCCCTACCCTGCATGAGCAAACGTCAACAATATCAGATTTGCTAAGACAAGATAAAGCAACTAAATGCTATAGGAAAGTAAAAAGAAGTAATCATAGATCGCAGTGACACTAATGAAAACCCCCTGATCCAAAACGAAGACAACTGAACGAGTTGAGGTCCCCCTGCAAAAACGCTCCAGCCAAAACGCCCTTTTGTAGACAAGACAATGATAGCAGAAAAAATATAGATCTCACATGAATTTCCACAATGCTAGGAAGCAAAAGATTATCCAATCACCATTTGAGAATATCAGATGCAAAGCAGATCCAGAAAATATCCACGGAAAAATCTTTCTATTATTCAGATCCAAGAGCCAAAGACCCCTTACAAATGAGAAGCTCTCTCCTTTAAATAGAAATGAGAGAACCACAATCATAACCGAATCCTAACCACTTTCAAAACGAGTGGCTAAGATGAAAAGATAAAATGTTATAATCAATGGTTGAGATGAGCTCAACATACAATACATGGATCAATATAACCATAAAGTACTAAAGTGGACAAAATCACCCTGCATAAAGAGGGTACCCCACTCAACAAGAAATAAATGAAGCACATGGTGGGTCCATGGAGTGTTGACTAACTCCCTCTAGGTGTCCCCATGGCACAATAAAATAATATAATATTTTAATCCTTTGACTTTGTGCCTCCTAAAGAAAATCGTGAGCCTCCCAAAAGCTCCAGAAAATAATACAAAAATGCCCAAAAATAGGTGTGGGCCCAATCAGGTGCTGCAACTGTTGGAGAAGGTGTGGAGGACATCACTCTCATCATTATGACTCATCCCATGTCATTTTCTTGCCTCAGTATCCCAAATCGATTTCTTCAATAGCCATTTAATCATTTTTTAATCTGCCTCAGGGAATGTGATCCTGCCAAAACAACCTCCTAGGGTGTCTGCGTTATCAAACTGAACCCACCAGGCACTCTGGAATGGGGGTACTATGGTACAAACAAGTGGCTGCACCCCCTATGCCCATACAATGCCCTAGGATGCCCATACAATGCCCTAGGAGATCCCACTAAAACATCTCCCTGCTTATATATATCAACCTATGAAGAAAAACTGCATCAGAAAGGCAGAATGACTTGATCATGTCTGCAAGTGCCTGGAACTGGAAAAAACCTGTCTCATTAGACTCAGAGAGTCCAAATCCATCTAAGGCGTATACTCATACCCCTTGTTACCAGCTTTTTTGTACCATAGTCCAAATCCATCTAAGGCGTATACTCATACCCCTTGTTAACAGCTTTTTTGTACCATAGTTGGGTTACCTGAGGAGCCGTCCGTTGACAAACATGTTCAATGTTTGATTCGAGTGTATTAGTTGATCCGTCTTCGCGTCTAGCAAATATTGGCTAGCCAGTTTTTCATTTGAATAATTTTGACCATGGCCCCGCGGGGTTTATAATAAAATGTGCTAGTAGGGTATTTTGAGTGGTTCGGTCTCCTAAGACGTAGAATTTCAACTAAGGAGTTTTTTGCCCTTGACAATTATGCTTTGCCTATAGCCGAGTATAATTGACGAGGTTTTCTCCCGCATCCTCCAAAGCTGGAATGCCCGATTTTGAATTATGGGCCTTGGGGGGTTATTAGAGCCCAACTAAGTGTTTATAAACCTACTAGGCATTGTTAGAAAAAAACATGGTCTTGTCCTAAGTCAATAGGACCTTTAAAAAAATTTCGAAAAAACTTTACCGGACGGGTTAAAAAATTATTTTTTAATTTTTTAATTTTTAATTATTTCCCTAGGTTTTTTTATTAATTTTTCCATAAATTAATTGAAAAAATCTCATTTGTAATAAGTTAGTCATCCGGACCCCGAATTCAGTGATTGAAGGCTCTAACCTTAAGCCAAAAATCATTCTTGATCGGCCAGCCAATCAGATCCAACTTTCAAATCATCAATCAGACACATAATGCTCATTTTCTCAAAAAAATCATTTTTGGAGAAAAAATTATTATTTATTAAAAAATTGATTGTTTTGGAGAAAATTAAAACTCTCCAAATTAATCCAAATTCAGCGAAATAAAAGGCTAAATGACATCTCAATGGGCGTTTATGATGATTGGAGTTTTCATAACTCAACTTCAGTCAGTATTCATTCAATGAGCAATAAAGATATATTCAGTTAACGGATTTGTCATCTTCAGCTAAACTCCTGAATTGGATGAGATGGTTAGCTCTCATTGGTTTGATGATTTGATCGAGGTAAAGACTGAAGATTACACCGGCACTGGCCTCTCCAAACCTAGCAATGGCTCCTCCATACCTAAGTTGTGGCATTACCTACCAGCTCACGCCTCCCTTCATCATTCACGCCCCTTGTCAGCATGAGGGCGTCATCCACAAGTGTGGGCTCAGTTAGGGTTTGTTTGCAGTCGTTAGGGTTGGAGTGGGGGTGCCTTGCCTAAGTGGAGGCCTCCCCTCACTCCCAGCTCATCTTCTTTAGGTCTGGTCTTTCAGTGGTGGCCAGTCCGGTTAGGTCTGGTTTTCTGGTTTTAGGGTTTTGGATTCTTCTTTCATTGTATAAATAGAGGCTTCTTTAGCTCTATTCGGATGAATTTTTGGTGTAGAGAAAATCTGTCCAAACTCTGTAATGCTTGTTGCTTTATGCAACCGTGGAATAAATTTTAAGGCTTTGGAGGCTTACATGGTTTGTTAAATGTGGATGAATGCTTGGCGAATGAGGTGATAATGTTTCAAATTCTTTCTTTTCATGCTTATGTTGGATAATGATTCATGCTTTATAAGGCTTCTATAAGCACGTAAGATCGATTATTTGAAGTTTCAATTTAATCTTTTATGATTTTTCTCTTAGGAATTGAAAATAACATTGATTATTCAATTATATGATATGCTCTTTTACATTTTAATTGATAAAACATACGCGATCTAATCCATCTTTTTGCAAGTGTTGAGCTGAATTTGTGCAGATCACCTCATTAAATCAAGTAGGAGTTTGAACTCAGGTGCATCCTCTCCTCTTGAAGTCAAGACAGCTTCCGGAATTTTCAAGCTTCAAGGAATCCAAGCATCATCAAAAAAGCCACAGGTTTGAGTGTTTGTCTTCATTATTATTCATCCTTCAAAATTTATGAAATCTTTACATTCTTGGGTTAGGGCAAGGTTTGGGCTAAAGTGAACATTCATTCACCAAGCCTTATGCCCCTGTTGGCTATCCTATTTACAATTTGCAGCCTTATTTGTCTTTTATTGCAGCCACTTCTTCCCCTCTTTCGCTGTCCACTTTTGCCCTCTTTTTTACCTTTTGGACAGCCCTCTTTAGTCCTCTTTCTTCACCTTTTGCAGCCCTCTTTTGGCCCTGATTTGCCACCACCTTTTGGGCCTTATTTTCAACCTTCTTCATCACTTTTTGCAGCCCTCTTTTTGCCCTTATTTCCAGCCTCCTTTGACCTTCTTTCGTCCTCTCTTCACCTCCTTTTCACTTCTCTTTCCTTAGTTTTATTTTTTTTTACTCCTCTTTTTCTTCTTCCGTTTTGTGGTAAAGATTGACTAGTTTGGTTTTTGTTACTTAGTTTGTAGATCTAGTTTCAATTTATGTTTATAAACTAACACCATAACAAGTGTGTGTTCAGAGCTCTTAGTTTCAGGCAGGTGTAGGAGAGCCCAAAGGCTAAAAGCAAGCAAAAGCAAAAAGACTAAAACATCTTCCTTCTCTTTCTTCCCTTTCTCACCATCTACTCACTTAAGAAGAAGCTGAGCATAACAAAGCATTGTAAAAAAATTAATAAAAAAGCTATTGGGAGCAAGTCTCCCATCTTTTCTACTTGCCAATTTGGGGGAAGTGTGTCTTGTGTTCATTTTTCATGTTTCTTAGCATAGTTTCAACTAAAAGTACTTAGCTTAGTTTTATTGATTAAACTTAGTTTTCATTTCCACTAATTGCTAGATTAGACTTTATTAATTGCATTTTGGTGTCTTTCTCTATAAGTGTCAATCTTAAAAGGAACCAAAATCTCTTGAATCTCACCATAAGGTGGGTCAAGAGTGCTCTCTGTCGAAGAGTTTGTTTAACTGTCTTGCCTTTACTTTCATGCATCATATTCTTTCCTAGTTTAACTAATCAATAAGTAAGACTCTTGAACTTGCAGTAACACAAGTCAAGAGCACTCTCTATCGAAGAGCATCATTAGTTTTGCACATCCTTGTATTAGGCATTTAGATTAGATAAGTCTCTTGAACCTTTGTCATAAGAAAAGGTCAAGAGCACTCTCTGTCGGAGAGTTTTAATTAACGAATTTAATAAAACTTGCAACACATACCCCTTTAATTAATTAACTCCCTCCCCTCCTTGCCAGAGTATGCTCTGACCGATCTCAGATCGAAATACCCAAAAATGGCACTGGATCTTTAACCCCGCAAGAATAACTTACTAATACTTAACACCCCACAACCAACGCACCGGCGTTATCTCGATAAATACTTAGGTAGTGGGCAAATTCCAAGTGTGGGCGCCGGGCAAACCAATCTGGACACTCGCTGGTTAAATTCTCTAAACACCTAGCTTGCGATTCCAAACAGGTCCGTCATGTCTTTGAACGGAGCAACTGAAAGTATTTCCGGTTAGGTTTCCTAGACACCTAAATCCACAGCATATAAAATCCTTAAAACTTACCAAGAGCATTCGCACAATCTAATACTCACTAGTTGGATTCCTAGACTTATTGTTTATGTGCGCATTTCAGTATCATTGACTTCATAAGGCACTAGTCCTTGATTAAATTTGCATAATTATCTTATATTGATCAATTGTCTGTGGTTTATTATAATTGCTATCACAGAATGCTTAATTAAAGTCTGGAATTTAATTTTATCTTTTAATCTCTTGTTGCAACGTGGATTGCTCTTTTATTTTGTGTCACATTCATAATAAGTAAAACATCTTGTTATCACCTGTCTTGTAGTTGCCTGCTTGAGGTGGATCCAGAATGGATGGTAGAGGGGCAAGCAACTAAGGGGTGGAACCACAACTGCTTAGATTCCCAAATGGATGGTTGTCACGCCAATCAAGGCAGCCTTCACTTTAAGTTATCCTAGTCCAAGACAAAAATGGGGGAGACCCGGATCTGCTCCCAACAGGAGAGATCGAACCTAGATACCAAAAGAAGATCAAATGGGGCTTCAGGGTACTTAAGGTGCAAGGTGAATGGGAGCCCTAGCTCTAGGGTTTAGGTACTAGCAACTGTCTTGGGAAACGTAACTATGACAGGGCGAGCACAAATAGAGTTGGGACTATCCAGTACCTAGAAATCAGACTCAGTAAAAGGTGTTTGAGCTATCAGTGAATGTTGATAGATGGCAAAGGCTAAGAGCCTACGGGCAACGCTAGCTTGGAGATCAGTGCTTTGTATGCATTGGGAAATGGAGTCAGCAGTAAGACAACGTTTCAGGAAACCCACTTGGGAAACACCTTGATCTACGAAACCAGAAAGCAATTGGTCCAGAAAAGCCAAGGTACAGGAAACCCAGCTCAGTAGATAGCTAGCGCTAGGGCCTAAGAAGACAAATCTAAAGCTTTAGGGGGTACCGAAAGGCTGATGGCTCAGCGTTGAGGATGAGAAGAGATCAAGGAGACCTGATCTACAAGCCCAAATCAGGAAAACAGCAGGAAAATCAGATCTAGAAAAGTCAAAATCTAATGATGGGGTTAGGAGGCTGAAAACTTATTTTTTCAGATCTAGGGAAAACCAGGATGAATTAGCACAGTGTTGAGGGTGTTCTAGGCCCTTGGGACCCAATTTATCAGCCTATCATGTCAAATTTTAGAAAAACCTACTTTCGGAAGAGGCCAATTTTTCAGTGAGGGCACTAGGGCAGTTTCTGTCTATTTTTCAGATCTCGATCAAACTGTTGAGCCTCTTGACAGCGTTGGGGTTGATTTGGACTACCCAAGACCCAATCTATCTGTCTGTGAAGTAAAAAATCAGAAAAACTCAAAACCCTAGCAGGTCAATTTTTTTAGTGGGGGGTTATGTAGTTTTCTGCTAAAAAATCAGATCTAGGTCAATCTATGAGGAATTTGACCAGCATTCCAGATGATTTAGTTAGGGAGAGGCCCGATCTATGAAACCCAGAAATGGTTTGGCAAGAGATCAGACGGTTCCCTAATTAGTTGATTTTTTAGGCTTTTATGGTTTAGGAGTTTTCAGAAAAATAGTTAAATTTCACCAAGGTACAATGGAATAAGATCAGAAAAGAAAAAACTACATGTGGATCTTACCTAGATAAGCTTGTAGAATTCTGTAATAGTGACGATCCTAGCTATCCCGATCAATCTTGGAAGATCCCTATGATTTCTATGGCATATGCAAGCTCCAAACTATCAAAGCGCCCCCTACCCTGCATGAGCAAACGTCAACCATATCAGATTTGCACATACAAAATAAAGAAACTGAATGCTACAAGACAGTAAAATGAAGTAATCATAGATCACAATGAAACTAATGAAAACCCCCTAATCCAAGACGAAGAGAACCGAGCGAGTTGAAGTCCACCTACAAAAACGCTCCAGCCAAGACGCCCTCCTGTAGACAAAACAAAGATAGCCACGAAAAAAAATAGATCTCACGAGAATTTCCACGATGCTAATAAGCTGAATACAAGCTAATCACCATTTGAGCACATCAGATGCAAAGCAAATCCAGAAAAATTTCCACAGAAAAAGTCCTTCTATTATTCAGATCCAAGAGCCAAAGACCCCTTACAAATGAGAAGCTCTCTGCTTTAAATAGAAATGAGAGAACCTCAATCATAACCAAATCCTAACCACTTTCAAAACGAGTGGCTAAGATTAAAAGATACAATGTTCTAATCAATGGTTGAGATGAGCTCAACATACAATACATGGATCAATATAATTATAATTTACCAAAGTGGACTTTAACCACCCAAATAAAGGTAACCCACTCAACAAGAAATAAATGAAAGCACATGGTGGGTCTAAGGAGTGTTTGACTAACTCCGTTTGGATGTTCCCAAGGCACAATAAATAATATAACAATTTAAAATTTTGACTTTTGTGTCTCCTTGAGGAAATCGTGGGTCTCCCAAAAAGCTCCAAAAAATATATAAAATTTGCCCAAAAATAGGTGCGGGCCCCATAAAATGCTGAAACTGCTGGAGAAGGTGTGGAAGACATCATTCTCATCATTGTGACTCACCTCGTGCCATTTCTTTGCCTCAGTAGCCCAAATCGATTTCTTCAATAGCCATTTGATCATTTTTTAATCTACCTCGGGAAATGTGATACTGCTAAAACAGCCTCCTAGGGTGCCTGCATTGTCAAATTGAGCCATCCAAGCTCTCTGGGATGGGGGTACAATGGTACAAACAAGTGGTTGCACCCCCCTATGCCCATATAACGCCCTAGGAGATCCAATTGAAACATCTCCCTGCTCAAACAAATCAATCTGTGAAGAAAAACTACATCAGAAAAGCAGAATAAGCCTGATCACATCTGTAAGTTCCCGGAACTGGAAATAAACTGTCTCATTGGACTCAGAGAGTCCCAATCCATCAAAGGTGTATACTCATACCCCTCATAGGTCTCTGTCTGATCAACAATCATAACCAATAAACAATATAACCATCTGTGAATAATCAAACACCAATAATAACTCATAATAGATCAATCTGTTGCAAGTGTTAAGAGTTTAAACCATGCTCTACAACTCATTCATGTAACAAAATCAACAAGTAGCATTTATTTCACTGGCAGTACATCAACAAATACTTATAAATATCAGGCTTTATTTATTATTACTTAGACTCAGACTTTCAAGACTATACTCACTTCACAGTTGCAGTCATTTTGCTAGTGAAAGGTGAAAGGTGGAAATGACAAGGCTAAGGCAAAGGATGACCTCCTACTCAACATCATGACACTTTGGACAAGGAAAGGGAGAACTCACTATAACCAATACTGGACAAACAACAACACAAGGAATGGCAGTGCCTCACAAATGAATGAGTTGTTTAGAGAGTGCTTATTCAACTTAGGCATCATGTCTACATCAATCTTGATCCAATTTTATTAGGATCACATTTTATTCTGTGGCCTTTTTGGCCTATATGAACCCTTTGGGACTTCACCAATGCTCAAAAGCACAGCTAATCGCAGCATTCATCTGGGCCATATTTATTTTTAACAAGGTCAACAATTCTTTGATATAACATTTTTTAACCATTGCTTTTTGGACCTTTTCTTATACTCTTCAAGGAGTATTTTAGCATTTTATTGCTCTTGCCATTTTTACATATGTGAAGAAACACAGTTTTACAATTTTTATTTTCCATGGGCGAATATTTAATATTTCAATAAAAGTAGTACATGAGCTTTCAGTTTTAGGCATACAATCGGGACAACCGACCAGAATGATTTAGGCATACAATCCAACTCACCAAAGGCAAGTTTTGTAACCAACTCAGAGCCGAGACACAATATAAACAGGGAGGTTTGTCCAACAAAAGTTCTAGCAGGGAAAAAGGTCCTCCATGCCATAAGTCAAGAAGTCAGTGGGGTTGAAAACTAAATTGGAAGGTAATGGACAGGTGGAGACAATGAATGATGGAGCCAACACTAGTAAGACAAAACAATGGTGGGAATGACTACCTCTATTCTCCCTAAGGAGGGTAAAACCAATGAGTATAGATCAGGAACTTCCAAGTCTATGTAGGGACATCAATACATAGTACAAAATACATTCAAGTCCATATAATTATGACCGCTAGATCATGATACCACAAGTTAATACATGTCACAAAAATCAGTATAAGAGCAATAATAATCATAACACAATATAAAAAGCTGAGTCATAATCATGTAATATAATCCATCTAAGACACCATCTGTCCAATGACAAAGAACTGATATAAAACTAGGCATCAACGATTGCTCTGTAATGACATAAATGGCTATATCGGTCCTCAAATCTGAGTGTCCTGAGACTCAATCCTGACATGGGAGAGTACAATAGTCCACTAATATAATAATGATCCATCAAAACTGCTCATCTCAGCATCTCATATGTAAGAAATATGGCTGAAAAATGTACTGTGTCTGAAAAATAGAATATGGTAGCCTGGCTACTATATATGTGATAACAAGTTGTCTCCTCACTACAAGTGGGGGAGGTGTGGCCTTGGGGGAAAGTAATGAGCTAGGTACTGTCACTTGAATCCCAGCTCCTCCGTTTAGACAAACTCCTAACGAAGCCAAGGACGGTAGTCCCTACAAAGAGTTGTCTATGGCTCTATGTTTTTCAAGTGTTTTTATGGTTGCGGATGCAGATAGGTGTTGTTTAGGAGTTTTTTAATGAGATCACAGTTTTTGTAATGAATGAGATAAACACAAGATAAGAGCAATCCACGTTGCAGATACAAAATTGTAGATAAATAATATAATGAAGACTTGTACAATAAAATGGCATCCATAGATAGATAATAACTTAGACAGATTCCCAATGGACAAATGGCCCAGATTAATTAATATATGAAAGTTCAAAGTGACCAATGCCAAATGGAGTCAAAATGTGTAGTGCTTGGGGATGTCGAATATACAAGTCTCAGAATAATGTTGGTGAGAATGTTGTGCAAATTATCTTGGTTGATTTTATGAGTTTTAGTGATCTTGATTATTAAGGCTAAAAAAGCAAGGTATGAGTCCAACCGGAAAAGTATACCTTCTGTGGCTCCCCTTGGTGACCTGACGGACCGTCCAATATTCTAGGCTAGATGTCCAGTGGATTTAACCAGCAAGCTAGAACTCTATGATAACGGTGATTTCCGGCGCCACCAGTAGGAGATTCCCCACTACCTGAGTATTTATCGACACAACGTCGGTTCGTTGGTTTATGGGGGTGAAGATTTTATTATGGTTATCACTTGTAAGATTAACAAATCCAATCACCGTTTTGAGTAATAATCCAATTTTTTAGGGTTGGCAGAGCATACTTGGTGATGGAAATCAACAAAATAAATTTTAGAAAGGGGATGTGAGTGACGAATTTTAATTAAAGCACAATGAACCTCTGCGACAGAGAGTGCTCTTGACTTCGTCTTATGACAAAGTTCAAGAGTCTTTGACTAATCTATATGCTAAATGCAGTAAAAGTGCAAAACAGATGCTCTCTGATAGAGTGTTGTTGACTTCGTCCTATGACAAAGTTCAAGAGTCTTGATTCCTTTTAAAGATTTATAAATTTTAAACAAGGAAACACAAGTGAATAGCTAAAATAAATGATAAACAAATGCCTCAATAGTTAATGTACTACTTGCGAAATGAACTAATCTAGCAATTTAGTATTCTACAATAAAAATGAAGCTAAGCTACTTGCAAAAATAAACTAAGCTAAGGAAAGAAAAAGAAACTAAACTAACAATTAGTGTTCTAAGTACAAATGAAACTATTCTGAATACTTAAAGCAAATTTAAGCTAAGAACACACAAGACACTCTTCCCCCAAATGGGGAAGAAAAAACCAACTATGGGAGGCTTTATCCCACTTAGCCTTGTTTTATTAATCAAGTACAAAATGAGGGGATTCAACCCTTAAAATGGAAATGCAACTAATGAAATGAAGCTAAAGCCTTTTGAGAGCTTATACAAAGGAGAAAGATGAGTTTGGACTTTGAGTTTTGGATTTCCTTGGTATTTGTGAAGCTTTGTTCCTTGTTGGGTGTAAATGGCTTATCTTCTTGAAATAATTCTTTGTTTTAGATCTAGCTCCTTGGGATAAAAACTTGCTTGTATCTAGCCTTTTGGTTCTCTTGTCCTTCAAATACCTTTGTTGCTTTTTTGTGATTTTTTGAAATGCTCAAGGGGGGACGAAAAGGAGGAAGCCTGAACAATTCTACAGGTAAAACGAAAGGGATGGAAGGCCAAACTTGAGGAGGGACGAGAGCTAGGAAGGTAGAGAGAAATGAAGGAGAAAAAAGGGGGATAAATGCAAGACAAGGAGCAGCCAAAGGGGGGCTGCAAAATAGAAGCAAAGAGGGCAAAAGGAGGACAAAAAGAGGGCAGCGAAAGAGGGCTGCAAAAAAGAGGAAAAGAGGACAAAAAGAGAGCTGCAAAAAAGAGAAAAAGAGGACAAAAAGAGGGCAGCAAAAGAGGGCTGCAAAAAAGAGGAAAAGAGGACAAAAAGAGGGCAGGGAAAGAGGACAAAGAGGGCAGCGAAAGAGAGGGAGAAAGCTAGGAGAAAGTAGGAGGCCAAAAACGAAAGGAGGAGGTTTGGGGCTTCCAAGGTAGCAAGTAACCGAGTTTTAAGATGTAGTTTTGAGAAATGGATCTTCGAACTAGTGCCTCTTGCCAAATTTTTTTGAGGCTTGAGGTCGACTTTAGGAGGCCCTGAAATGCACACAATGTCAGAAAAAATAGGTCTTTGAAGAGATGAGAGAAGCAACCGAGCTCAAACTTCTATTCAAACCTGGGAGATCTGCACAAGAAACCACTTACAAACACATCTTGATCAAATATTGTATGCAAAGCAAAATGGGATTAGAGGAGTATAAGTATTTCCAACTACAGTCTACTTCTTCCAAATCAGATAAAACCCAGCATAAATGGACAAATTGAACCCAAATGCCCACCCTATGCACTTAATAAATCCTTCTAAGCTAACAATTTGATCAAAATAGTGAAATATAAGTAATAAACAAGAACAAAATCGCCTTGATACAGATGAAGCACTTCCCATGACAAGAATCAACACACCATACGGACCTTCAAAGTCACTTTATTTTCAATAGCAATTACAATCTGGGAGAGTAAGTTTGCCCAAAATATCCATCCTGAATGAGGAGCCAAGCACCTCTATTTATACAAAAATACTGAGCCCCAGGGGGGGAATTAATGAACTGAAGAACAACCCGGAGCTAACTAACCTTGAATTGAGTTGAACCGGAGTTGAACTAAGCCTGAACTGATAAGAAACTGCCAACACACCCAATCAACATCGGCGTCCTTCAACTATGCGTGAGTTTGGTGAAGTGAAGAGGTGGGTGATGTAACCACAATGCATGTGCTATTGTACGGCTCCTTCAAAGTGGTTGACATCATCATAATTATTTAAAGTAAATCGTGGCCTCTCCTTTGCATATCATATAGCATTGTTTATTTTATATGTGTAGGGGTCCACACTTAACTATCACACCTTCCATACACCACGCGTGATCTTGACAAATAGAGTGTGTATTAATCTTACCTTCACGTCATCCATGCTAGCGTGAACTCCTTTCACTTTCCATCCACGTGAGCCTTATTTACCGAACAAGTTTTTTAAGACAAACTATTAAAAAAATAAAACAAGTTCAAAGTGGGAGGAGTCCACTCGCTAGCCTCCATTCTTTCCAACTTCATGTTGACGTCAACCCTCTCTTTCACGTGAGCCTCATGCATTAAAACCCACTCTTTAACAAAGTTTTAATATAATACTTTACCCACACTTAAGTTGAAAAAGGGTCGTAAGTTACTTGGACCCACATGCCAAGTCATCCCTGCCAATAAAATATTAAATTTTACTTTGAATTTTGACTTTTCTAAATTTGGATTTTAGTGCATTTTGTCCAAATTTAGCATTAAAATGCTACTTTGATGCTCTGTTAGGCAAATGATGCCTTTCGAGATGCTTCGGCCGGCCAAAACCTAGTGAAAGTGGCCCTTGGGGTAAAGATGCTGCTCTGGGCTTGAAAATGAGCCCAACCATGCCGAAAACGGACTCTGGGTCATATATTTTTTACATTTAAAATTTTCCCAATTAAACCATTTAAAATGGCTTAAAAAATGAAAAAAAAAAATTTCTTGGAATCAAATGAAACTCTAGGGGGACCTAGTACATGTTCATACAACTCAATCGGAATGCCTAACATGTTGAAAAACATTGACATGAAGGCTCTGATAACCTGCCAAGGCCGAAACACCAAGACAACTACCCCAGCTTTGGAGGTGTGAGTGAAACACTCGGAAATTTTTAGTCGTTTGTTCAACAACCAATAATAACCAAGGGAAAATACACTCTGGGCTAATCGGCTTGATGCTTAAGTCCGGGAAGCTGAGCCTTTTATAAGAAATTAAATGCTAGGGCATTTTTTACAATTTCCCCAAGGGGGTATGAAAATGTGTTACAAAAAAATTTCGAACAAGCTCCCAGAAAAAGGCTGGCTGGCGGACTTCTAAACTCTGATCACGAACAAGTGTACTTGTTCAATGCTTTGGCGGCTCACCGAAAAATCCACTAAGTGCAAAATTAGTGGATAACACCTCCCAACAAAGATAAGTGAAAATCTGGCACTTTGGTTAGATTTTGTGTGGGAAAACTCCACCTAGGGACGCTGGAACCACTGTACTTAGATCTTGGGGGCATCATTAGGCTACATCCCTGGTTGGTGTAGTGTTGAACATGCCCTTGGGACTTTGGCAGCCAACATGTCCTTGTACGGAGCCACCAAAGCCTAAATTCTGGACATATCTCCAGTACCGCAAAGTATATCTTGGAGATCCCCTTTCCCTGTAATAATCAACTCACCTTTAAAAACTTACATTAAAACTTACCAAGAAGCACTTGCAAAACAATCTCTTGCACCCTATTTGGCACTGGTCTATATTGCTTATTATCTGTTTAAAGTGTTGCACAATTTGACATATCTATCAATTCATATCGTGAATGCTCTATTTTTAGCTGTATAATTGTCAAGTGATCGTTCATTTCCACTTTTACTCGCAAGTGCTTATTTGGTTCTGTTTCTTGTAAGTGTTTATAAAAAAACTCCTAAATAACACCCCTCCGCATCATACACTTAAAAAAACATCTTTAAAAAACTTGAGCCTTAGAAACTCTCTGTCGGGACTACCCCCCTTGGCTTCGTTAGGAGTTTGCCTAAACAGAGCAGTCGGGATTAGGTGACAGCACTTGACTCTTTGCTTTTCCCCCAAGGGCCGCACCTCTCCCTTCTAACGGGAGACAACCGTTCGAAAGATTCTCGGCTGACGGTGTGCACATTCGATGGGCAACACATAGTCATGTGGATGTCAATTAACCTATTCGTTGTTTTGACTTAGGTGCTTGTCAAGGAAAGTAGTAGCACTTTGACTTTTATCTCTTCGTTGGTAAACCTTAACATCGTGTTGTGCTACCATATAGACCTTATCTTCTTTTTCAACATCAACATTTTCTTCTTCAAGCAAAATCCTCCCAAAATCCTTATCAAATGAAAATTCATCTACTAAATCTATCTGTTGAACCTCAAAATCAAAACCTTTGGGGTCTTCCTCAGCTTCCTCACATACGTTTACATTCTTGCTTTCTATTGCTTCATTCTTCCTAAGGATTTTCCTATTCTCTTCATCCATTGGCCTTCTTTGATTATTACAGTGTGGTTTAGGGCCATAAGGATTTCTATATCTTTCAAGTTCCCTAGTCCTAGTTGTCTTTAGTAAAAAGTGTGAGGCTCTTCAACATTTCGTACATGTTCTCAAGAGTTTCCTTTTCATCGGGCATAAGTTCCTTTGCATTTCTAAGCTTGGTGTCGCTACGAGAAGAAGTAGACACATAAGCATAAAAAAATATCTGCTTTCCCATAGATGCTATGTTTGCTTCTACTTTCTTAGCCAAAGTCTTAGTTGTCTTGAGGTCATTTGGACTCTTTTCTTTAAGATTAAGACCAAACCATTCGTCATAAGCCTTTAGATAAAGGATAAGTATGGCTTGTTCGGTTGGTCTCAAATCTTGTGGGACATTGGAGGCAGTCTTGTCAAATCTAATGTTGAATTCATGGACTGACTCATTCTCTTTCTTCTTAATCTCGAAAAGTTGTTTCAAAAGGAATTTGCTATCGAGTTTTGTCGACCATCCTTCAATACGCTTCTTAGTTAAAGTGTCATATCCATCTATTGAGGCCGTGGGAAACCTATCAAACCATCCCTGGGCCTCCCCTTCTAAAGATGACATAAGGGCTCTCATGAAAACATCTTCTTCTTCAACTCCATAAGCTTCAATGTAATACCATACCGCTTGAATGTCATCTTCAAAAGTAATGGCGGAGGTTCCATTGAATTTAGGAAGCTTATCGAAGTACTTTTTTGGCATGTCATGAGGGGCTCCTTGAATCTGGGAAAAATCAAGGGGGGAAACCCTAGTTCTATTTCCAAAATGCCTAGGTCCAGCAGGAGGATTTGTATGAGCCATTGAAGGATTTACTCAAGGTGGACTAGATGGTGGAGTAGAAAATTTTGTATTATCATTCGAAGGACCTGGAGGAGTAGATTGAGGATCAATTGGAGGGTTTTCTAAAACTGCTCTTGGGGAATTAACAACCCTCTAGAAGAAATCAGATGATTGATTCTTAAGGTTGTTTTGGTTTCGAGTATATGTGATGGGAATTTCCTGATAATTTCTCTGATTACGAATACGATGGTTATAATCGTGAGTAGGTCCCTCAGAGAAGTCGCATTCTGGAGTCGCCAGGTGAACAAATTGTCGTGTTCACCAAAATAATGCCGTAAGAGAGGTGTGTAACAAAATACAATGATTGTAAGACTTTAACCAATAGAAAATGCAATCTCTAAATTTAAGCCAAATGTGATATGAATGATGAAAATGTAAATGCATTCACATACACCAAAGGTAAGTAAAATGAACCAAGGTAAGCCTCTTCCTCCCCGAAAACGGCACCAAAAATGTTATCACAAAACTTGTAGTTGTCCCACAAATGGTATCCTATTCAAGACGGTAGAGGGGGCGAGCAACTAAAGAGGTGAACTACGAGTATCCTAACCCCAAATATGGATCGGTTGTCACTTTGGTTAAGATACCCCCTTCACTTTATGCCACTAATAAGCCTAGTGACAAAGGGGGGGACACTGACTATGGCTAAATACCAGATCAAACTAATGCAATAGAGTACGTAAGGTAATTAGCTGACGAAACCCTAGATCTTAGGTTAATACCCTTCGATGAGAATGTTTGGAGTTAATAAGGCCCTATAGCTAAAGGTTGGCAACTCAGAATGGGTCACTCAAGTCATTATGTTCATGCAGAGCTCCAAAGAGCTATCAAACAATGTGAAAAAATGAGTGGTGAAAGTCATGACTATGTGGTAGAAATGTTGAGGAAATCAGAGATGTGGCAAAAGGATGGGGAGATGAAATATGCCACGAAAATTAAGGTAATTAGGAGGCAACAGATTCCGTTGAAAGCAAAAATAGAGAGGAAAAAGAGAAAATACTTGTGCTAAAATTTGATTATGAGAGACAAAAAAAAAAACTAGAGGGAGATGGAAAAAGTGAAAGAACTACAAGAAAGAGTCCTTCGTCTTGAGTTGAACAAAGGCCTAGATTTGATGAGCTCAGGAATGTGATTTCTCATGAAGAATCAGTTGGCTCCCCAAGTGTAGAACAAAACCAAGAGGCCAAAAAGCATCAATATCCCTCCAATTTGGTGTCACCAGTAAGATTTGAAATGTCCAACACCTTTGGGTAAGTTTAATTTTCAATGATAGTTTGTCCAGCAATATACCAATGATAGTTTTATTTCTAATAGAATTTTAATCATGACAAGGAAGAACAGGGATTTTTCCTGTCAAACTTTTAGCTCAAATTTGGGTAATCTTTTGATAATTCCCTTTTTTGTCTCAACTGGTTGTACAGTTAGGTCGGTGCCCTTTTCTTTTTCAATACAAATATTAACCAATCTTGTCAAAAAAGAAAACTTTGAGATGACATCTTTAACTCTCTAACATAGCTTTACCTCAAAGCTTAGAGATGCTGACTTTATGGATTTATCTATTTGAAACAACTTTACGTCTTTAATTACTATTGGTGACTTCTTCTCTTTGTAGCTTCATCCCTTTTTTAACTGCTACGGCTTCAAATCTTTAATACAATGGCGGAAACACATTCAGTGTTCACACGGCAATGCACTCGCATTTTTTCTTCTTCCTTCACCCATGGCCCAATTACTTTTGAAAATGGTTTGAACTTCTCTACAAACAACGAACTCCAATATTTCAAGCTCATAGGGTTTGGGAATGTTTTGATACCATGTTATGAAATTGACAATGCATCATACAAAATATAGTAATGAGATATAAAAAACAATAATTTTATTAAAGACGGAGTCATCAGATACATTGACATCAATCCTTATTTATTTCGCTAGTAGGAAATTACATAATCTAATTGCCTTTTTAAATGACATATATTAAACTAATTCCTATCATAATTAAATATTAAGGCCACTTATGTAACATGCCTTTATAACATTTCATTACATTAGGCATATTGGAGCATTATACTCCAACATTCGCCAAGGAAATATTCTTCTAATGTCTTGTCCTTCAATATGCTATGAGGACACTTGTTTAGACTGTAGACAGTAAAATCAAATGCCTCTACCTAAAGACACATGGGCTAATCCATGTCATTGATAATAGTTTTCACTCTCTCTATGATGGAATGCTATGAGGACACTTGTTTAGATTGTAGACAGTAAAATCAAATGCCTCTACCTAAAGACACATGGGCTAATCCATGTCATTGATAATAGTTTTCACTCTCTCTATGATGGACTGGTTCTTCCTCTCTGTAACCCCGTTATGCCACAAGTTACATAAGGAACTCGCATTGTAATGCCCCCCCTCTAATTAAGCATACCAAACACCTACTAACCTACTTAATTCCCATAGGTTCGTGCGGGTACTGCATAAGAGGGATTTGACTGAGTGGATTAGATACTTAGAGCACTACAGGACATTCCTTCAGCGTCAAATCATCAGTCGGATGGAAGAAGCCTTGTTTCTTTAGGCTTAAAAGTCAACATTAAAATAGAATTGCATGCATGCAAAAGTAAAGTGAAAACCCTAAAAGTGACATGCAAACCCTAAAAGTTCATGAGATTCTATTTAAGAGGGTAATGAGACCAAACAAGGTTACTTTATGATTATTATTGATTTGGAGCTCTTGAGTAGCAGCACAGCGTGCGGCCACGGCAGTTGGGATTGAAGACGGTGTCTTCAGCTAACGAGATTTCGACAGTGCAATATCTACCCTAGTCTCCGTCAGGATAAACCATTTAGGTTTGTAACCGCATCTATCGTATTCATCCTTATTCAATGCTTCAGTGTATGCCAGAACATTATTTGCAGGTTCATCCATACAACTAGGGGGGGGGGGGGATTTAGCTGGGAAACCCTAGTGCATTCACAGGGAGTCCGAATCACCATATTTCTTCCGCTTGTGGCCTGCATCCTCACCGATAAGATCACTCTATTGCTTTGAGTGATTATCAGCCACCAGATTGCTCACATGGAGCAGCAAGCAGCAGAATAGAGAAGAGTGGGGGCGTGAGCATCAGTCAGGTGAATCAATTCGCTAGGGTACCTGGAGAGGTCAAAACTCCTGCATGCTCCAACCATTCTCTCCGGCACGGGCACACCTACACTCTGGCCAACTTTCAGCTAAAACAGACCATCCCTCCAACAAAAACGTCAACCTTAGCTGATTCAGACTGCTAGGGGTACTACGAAGGAGAAAGAAGTTATTTCTTCATCAGCTCGGCTTATCTCTCAGGAGAATTTTCAGCCGGCTTATCAATGGTAACTGTTACAATCTTTCCTACAAACCCTAAACCTAAACTCAGCTATAATTTAGGGCAATTTTGCATGGCAGTTTTGCATGCCCGACTATTCAGTAATTTTGCATAGAAT
This sequence comes from Pseudotsuga menziesii, assembly GCA_001517045.1. Lineage (NCBI taxonomy): Eukaryota > Viridiplantae > Streptophyta > Pinopsida > Pinales > Pinaceae > Pseudotsuga > Pseudotsuga menziesii. The sequence goes on from LPNX010605952.1 coordinate 179,294, forward strand.
CAGTAGAATATCAGTATTTGGGATATTACAATGGTATCAGACAATGTTCCTTGCCAGCTGTGTGCTTGAACATGAGAAGTAGATGAATACAGAAGAGGACACTTTTGTAACCTATAGGAAAAGAAGGAGTAGGTACACGAAGGACTTTGAGGATATCCAACTATAAGATACCAACTCAGACATGGACCCAACAAGTATACACTCTGATAGGGGAAAAGGAACGGGAGAAGATGAGGACAGAATGGAGTTATGCAACCTAGTAAGCACATTGCAAGACATAGCCAAAGGGAAAAAGGACGTACTTCATGTAATCAACAGATTATCGACGAAACCAGAACTAGGTAATAGCAGCACACCTCTCTCATCAGTAGATAGAGGGTCTATAAGCAGTAGTGGGAAACATGCATACACCAATATGCAGAACACCCCCCACATATATAACAAACCTTCCAGCAGGCCTACTATGCCTCACTTCCTGACAAATGCAGTAGCGGGTCTAGTCATGCAAGTAGAGCCTAGCGAACCCTTTGGGGCTTATTTGCAAGAATACAGGGACTTACGGGATGAGTTTCATGCAACCATGTCTTTTTCAGATTTTTGCAACATGAAGAGTAGGAACAGGCCCAGGAATTTCAACAAGGGATTCAATCATAACTATGAGTTGACCATCCCAAACTTTGATGAGACTCGCGGAGGTTCAATGAGGATATGGGTTCAAAACTTGGATACCTATTTCCAACTCAATCCCATGACAGAGAGACGCCATTAAATTGGCTACACTCCACCTGGACGGAGAGGCTCATGAGTGGTGGTACCACGGATTAGTGACATTGGGTCACAACACCATCCATTCCTATAGTGAGTTCACTCAGAAACTCATGGAGCGGTTCGACAAGAAAGATCCAGAGATACATTTCAGGGAGTTGGCTCAACTTAGGAAGACAGGTAATGCCGAGGCCTTCATCTCAGAATTTCAGAGGATAGCTGTTATGGTAACAGATGTGTTAGAGAGCAGATTGACGATATTGTTTACTGAGGCCCTGACAGAGCCACTACAGGGATGGGTGAAAGCCTACAAACCCCCCACTCTACAGGATGCCATTAGCCGACCCAGAACAAGCATTCTAGTTAGGGACAAGGACAAGAAACCTTTCCAGCAGGAACTCCCAAAGAAAACATGGTTAGACGATGACACTAGGAAAGACTTGAGACGGAAGAAATTATGTTTTACTTGTCAGGAACCATGGGTTCCAGGACACAAGAGCGCAGGAAAGGCCAAGGCCCACTACATAGAGATATATTCGGATAGTGAAGGGGAGGACTACGAGAAAGAAACAACAAAATAATTGCGGGCAATAGAGGAGGAGTCACTCCAGGGTGATACACCAGAGGGAGTTATTTCTACGCTATCTGGAGTACCTACATTCCATACTCTCAGGGTCACGGGAGTAGTACAGGGACACAGAGTGGGAGTATTGGTTGATGGGGGAGCAACCCACAATCTCATTGATGCAACTTGGGTAGCCAAGAGGGGCATTCCGACAAAGAAGTTTGAGGGATTTATTGTAGCAGTAGCTGAAAACTCTAGCATGGAGTGCAACTATTGGATTCCAAAACTGAATGTCACATTAGGCAACTACCAGATGATAGATTCATTTTATGTAGTGGATGTGGCAGATACACATGTAGTATTAGGTGTTCAATGGCTTTATTCAACAAGGAAATATACTACAGACTACCGAGCAATGGAAATGCAATTCCAAGGACCAGATGGGAAACAGGTAGTTTTGAGGGGCATGAACACTTATTCCCAAAAACTAGTCTCTTCACAGAGAATGGAGGCAGTGCTCAGGCAGGATGACATAGAATGGTCGACAGAATGTTTTGTCACCTTTAGAAAACCTCCAGAGAACAACACCCACCTTCCAGTAGGTAGACCGCCAGACCGGGGATTTGAGCACATCATTGAGCTGGAGGAGGGGACATAGGTAGTCATCACCACTCCTCACCGACATCCCAAAAGATACAAGGACGAGATCAAGAAGACGATCAAGGAATTACTAGAGCTAGGATATATATGGCCCAGTTCTAGTCACTTTGCATCATCAGTAGTCTTAGTTAAGAAGAAGGATGGCACACTGCGGATGTGCATCGATTACAGAGCACTCAACAAAATGACCATAAAAGACAGGTATCCCATTCCCAGGATTGATGAACTCATGGATGAGCTGCGGGGTGTCAAACACTTTTCAACAATTGATCTTCGCTCAGGGTACCACCAAATCCGAGCAAGGGATTAAGACATTTCTAAAACAGCTTTTCGATGACTATGGTCACTATGAGTTCTTGGTCATGCCTTTTGGACTCACCAATGCTCCAACCACCTTCCAATCATGCATGAACCATAATTTCATTGCTCAGTTACGTAAGTATTTGCTAGTATTGAGGAACATCTAAAACATTTAGACGAAGTATTGAGCATTCTAGATGAGCACTCGCTTTACGCGAAGATGTCTAAGTGTGAATTTGGTATGAAGGAGATGTTGTATCTAGGGCACATCATTAGTGCAGAAGGGGTAAAGGTTCATATGGAAAAAATCCGAGCTATCAGGGATTGGCCCATGCCAAAAACAGTCATGGAACTGAAAGGCTTCTTAGGCCTTTGCACATATTACTGGAGGTATGTTAAGGGATTCTCTAAATTTGCCGCACCACTCACTGATCTCACAAAGAAGAGGGCCTTCACCTAGACAGAATTAGCACAGAAAACCTTTGAGGAGATGAAAGTCATCATGAGTTCTTGCCCGGTTTTAGCACTACCAGACTTCTCGCAGCCATTTGTAGTAGAATGTGATGCATCAAGGGAAGGGCTAGGGGCAATATTGATGCAAAACCATCACCCAATTGCATTTGAGAGAAGGAAACTGAAAAACTATGAGCGCCACTACTCCATATATGACAAGGAAATGCTAGCCATCTTACATGCTCTCACTAAGTTCAGACAGTACCTGGTGGGCAGCAAGTTCATCAAGTACTTCTTGGAACAGGAGGAGTTGAATGAGCGCCAACAAAAATGAGTCAGCAAGGTGCAAGCCTACTATTTCAAGATAGAATATGTGAAGGGTAAGAACAATACAGTAGCTGATGGGCACTCGCACGAAGTTGGTTCCACTTTTTAGTGCCACTTAAGAAATCGGAAATGCACTTCTGAAGTGTAAATCGAGAACGCATATGCGTTATTGATGGTACGTTCGGAATAACCTGAACCCAAACACAAGGCTAAGGTTAGTAAGGAAGTATCGCATATGCGATATATCGCATATGCGTTCTGTAAAAGTTAAATATCGCATATGCGTTCTGTAAAAGTTAAACATCGCATATGCGATATGGAAAACAAAAAACAAAAAAAATAGAGGCCGCGGGCCTCATTTGTCATTTGCACAGTGCGCGTTTCGAGAGAGCGATAAACTGCATAGGCGATATACCGCACAGGCGATTTGCGTTTGATCATTTGGAGGTCAATTTGGAGGTGGCTGTGGAGGTGGCTTGGCTCCAATGGCAAGTAACTACTCATATCAATTACAAATTGTTTTCAATTCTTTATTTTTTTTGTTAATTTCATAGTTTTTATATGTGTTTAAAAACAAATTTAATAAAAGAAATTGAATTAAATTAAAGAATGATAAATTAAAACAATTTGTATTTTGTTGTTTAAATCTGAACAGATAACAGAAATGAGCAAGATAATGTGGAAAACGAACCCACTAATAACCAATATGCTTTTAATTATGTTTCGCTTTCTTTGGAAAAATCATTTTTCGTCCATCATGTATATGTCTCGTTTTCTTCGTATTATCTGAGATTGACATATGTTACGTTATGCAGGCATCCATTGAGCCATTGGTGCTTGAAGAGAGCACCAAAGCGAAGTTGTTGCCAACCCACCTCTTCCCCCCCCTGCCAGGTACATGTATGTTTCGCTTTCTTTGAAAATATCATTTTCCGTCTATGTAGTATATATGTCTATGATTCTTTTTATTATCTAAATTTGACATATGTTATTTTATGCAGACTTCTAGTGAGGCACCGATGCTTGAAGAGCACCAGATTGATGACCCACCTATGACGAGCCAGCAGATACGTTTATGTATCACTTTCTTTTAATTGTGATTTTAATGATTCAACATGTACTTTTTAAATTTTTTGAAATTGTCTAATTGTATCTTTATCTTTTTGTACGTAGAAACATGAGTTGGATGAATATGTCTGAAAAGCGAGCTTCTTCGCTAGTACAAGTAGATGTCCTTTTTTCTCATTGTTAGTAAATCGATCCACTGGTTACACACCTCCTCAAGTCCCCCAGGTATATTTATACATTGCAACTCTTGCTTATATTGCTTTTTGCACATGCAAGTATCTTTTTCCTTGTTGCCCCCATTGATATGTCTCTTTTTCTTTGTATTATCTGACATTGACATATGTTACTTTATGCAGGAATCTATTGAGACAGTGGTGCTTGAAGAGCACCAAAGCGAGGTTGTTGTCGACCCACCTCTGACGAGCCAGCAGGTAAGTTTATGTATCGCTTTCTTTGTATGTTTATGTATGTGTTTCTCTGATTTTGTGCTTTCTCTTTGTACGTTTTTGTACGTTTATGTATTGCTTTGACATATGTTACTTTATGCAAGAATCTATTGAGACAGTGGTGCTTAAAGAGCACCAAAGCGAGGTTGTTGTCGACCCACCTCTTCCCCCCCGCCAGGTACATGTATGTTTCACTTTCTTTGGAAACATCATTTTCCGTCCATGTAGTATATATGTCTCTGATTCTTTTTATTATCTGAAATTGACATATATGTTACTTTATGTAAACTTCTAGTGAGGCACCGATGCTTGAAGATCACCAAATCGATGACCCACCTCTGACGAGCCAGCAGGTACATTTATGTATCGCTTTCTTTGTACGTTTATGTATCACTTTCTCTAATTTGGTGCTTTAAGAGACCCAAATTAGTGACCCACCTCTTCTCCCCCAATGTACATGTATATTTGTTGACATTGGCATATATAATTTTTTATGCAGCTTGATAGTGAGCAAGTGGTGCTTGAAGAGCACCCAATCAGGGTCGCTGCTAGTGAGGCACCATGACCCACCATTACTTACACACGTACAGTAAGTAAAAATGTTATATTAGTTTGGAATTTGAACGAATGTACATAGAATTTTTATAGGTTGGTAAACTAACTTACAAAATTTGGTTTTTCTGCAGTCTCCATTGATGCAACCTATCCCTCTTGATCAGCAATGGGGATCACCAGTGAGCAGTGGGAAAAGAAAGCTAGACTTCTCCGAAGACATTGGCAGTGGCAGCGAAAGGGGGATAACTAGCATAAATGTATAGAGGGGATACATAGATGTAACTTTTTGTTTTTATACACACAGATGTACAGTTTGATCCACTATTTTGTATTATGGCCATGTGGCATGCCAATTTTTGTAACATTATTTGTATACATATATAATATAAAGGAAGGTTCAAATTTATACATATATGGTTGATTTGATCTTAGAACATGATATGGTTGACTTGATCTTGGAACATGATATGTGTGGTTCACCTATGTGATATAATGATATGTGTGGTTCACATGTGTGCTAACTTATGAATTTCCAATACTTAAAGGAAGAATTTATGACTCGTCAACTTTTTAACATTATGGCTATCCTCAACTTTTTAACATCATAACCATACCATACACTACATAAATTACATACACTAACATCATAACACTAAGTCATGCATGTGTAATATACCATATCATACCCTACAATACCCTATGATACTAACATCATACCATACTAACATACAATAACATACCATAACATAACATACTAACATCATACCATACTAACATATCATACCATTGTAATATACCATACCATACCCTACAATACCCTATAATAACATAACATGTACCATAACATACTAACATCATACCATACTAACATACCATACCATACTATATTTCTACATACCATACCATAATAACATGTACCACACCATACCATACATGTACATGTGTCTCTAGTTCCATCTCATAACTTGTAAATGGCTCACTAAACCCTAGTTCCATGTCATAACTTGTCAACCCTAGTGATAGCATGCAAATTGGTGTTCATGAAACCCTAGTTGGTTTCCAATTTGTACATGTCCATGTGTTTCTAGTTCCATCTCTTAACTTGTAAATTGCTCTCTAAACCCTAGTTCCATCTCATTATTTGTCAACCCTAGTGATAGCATGCAAATGGGTGTTCATGAAACCCTAGTTGGTTTCCAATTTGTATATGTCCATGTGTTTCTAGTTCCATCTTATAACTTGTAAATTGCTCACTAAACCCTAGTTCCATGTCATAACTTGTCAACCCTAGTGATAGCATGCAAATTGGTGTTCATGAAACCCTAGTTGGTTTCCAATTTGTACATGTCCATGTGTTTCTAGTTCCATCTCTTAACTTGTAAATTGCTCTCTAAACCCTAGTTCCATCTCATTATTTGTCAACCCTAGTGATAGCATGCAAATGGGTGTTCATGAAACCCTAGTTGGTTTCCAATTTGTATATGTCCATGTGTTTCTAGTTCCATCTTATAACTTGTAAATTGCTCACTAAACCCTAGTTCCATGTCATAACTTGTCAACCCTAGTGATAGCATGCAAATTGGTGTTCATGAAACCCTAGTTGGTTTCCAATTTGTACATGTCCATGTGTTTCTAGTTCCGTCTCTTAACTTGTAAATTGCTCACTAAACCCTAGTTCCATCTCATAACTTGTCAACCCTAGTGATATCATGCAAATTGGTGTTCATGAAACCCTAGTTGGTTTCCAATTTGTACATGTCCATGTGTTTCTAGTTTTGTCTCATAACTTGTAAAAAGCTCACTAAACCCTAGTTCCATGTCATAACTTGTCAACTCTAGTGATAGCATGCAAATTGGTGTTCATGAAACCCTACTTGGTTTCCAATTTGTACATGTCCATGTGTTTCTATTTCCATCTCTTAACTTGTAAATTGCTCACTAAACCCTAGTTCCATCTCATTATTTGTCAACCCTAGTGATAGCATGCAAATGGGTGTTCATGAAACCCTAGTTGGTTTCCAATTTCTACATTTCCATGTGTTTCTAGTTTTGTCACATAACTTGTAAATTGCTCACTAAACCCTAGTTCCATGTCATAACTTGTCAACCCTAGTGATAGCATGCAAATTGGTGTTCATGAAAGCCTAGTTGGTTTCCAATTTGTACATGTCCATGTGTTTCTAGTTTCGTCTCTTAACTTGTAAATTGCTCACTAAACCCTAGTTCTATCTCATTATTTGTCAACCCTAGTGATAGCATGCAAATGGGTGCTCATGAAACCCTAGTTGGTTTCCAATTTATACATGTCCATGTGTTTCTAGTTCCATCTCATAACTTGTAAATTGCTCACTAAACCCTATTTCCATGTCATAACTTGTCAACCCTGGTGATAGCATGCAAATGGGTGTTCATGAAACCCTAGTTGGTTTCCAATTTGTACATGTCCATGTGTTTCTATTTCCATCTCATAACTTGTAAATTGCTCACTAAACCCTAGTTCCATGTCATAACTTGTCAACCCAAGTGATAGCATGCAAATTGGTGTTCATGAAAGCCTAGTTGGTTTCCAATTTGTACATGTCCATGTGTTTCTAGTTCTGTCTCTTAACTTGTAAATTACTCACTAAACCCTAGTTCCATCTCATTATTTGTCAACCCTAGTGATAGCATGCAAATGGGTGTTCATGAAACCCTAGTTGGTTTTCAATTTGTACATGTCCATGTGTTTCTAGTTCCATCCCATAACTTGTAAATTGCTCACTAAACCCTAGTTCCATGTCATAACTTGTCAACCCTTGTGATAGCATGCAAATGGGTGTTCATAAAACCCTAGTTGGTTTCCAATTTGTACATGTCCATGTGTTTCGAGTTCCATCTCATCACTTGTAAATTGCTCACTAAACCCTAGTTCCATGTCATAATTTGTCAACCCTAGTGATAGCATGCAAATTGGTGTTCATGAAACCCTAGTTGGCAATGTATTTGTACATGGCAATGTATTTAAATGTATATTAAACTAAAAACATCAAAAAATGTAAATTTCAACAACTCAAGAGCATGTTATTTTCCAAATTCTATTTGTTGGTGTCTAAAGACACCGTTCTTGGCGCCTCCAATGTGCCATAGATGGTGTTTGTATCCTAGGCACACGAAAGGCTAGACATTAGTAACATCATAAGAAGAAGAAAAAAGAACCCAATGAAAATGTGCAAACATGATTTATAGATAACTCACCCGAGGTTGTACGATCGTGTTTATAGTGTCCAATGACCTCTAAATAATATTATGTCTGTGACTGGTATCAGTAAATCACAGGTTTATTACATTGGGAATAAACTAAGGCTAGAAATAAGTGAAATTGTGCTTCAGCATTCACTTTAAAGGTTAAATAAAGCACTTGACAATGCACTCATACGAATAGGCCATCTGGATCATCTCTGGTGCCGATGGTGTCCATCAATATTTCGTGCTCTATATGAGGTAGCAAATATCATACATGTGACCTATTTTTGTGACCAAGTGTGCGCAGCTTGATGTTTATACCAACTACTAGGTTGGTGAAGTGGTATACAATAGCTCCTAGTCTATAATCCTGATATACATACCCACCCTTCATTTTCTGTTGTGTTGCAAGTGTCAAGTACTCCCCTTTTATAACCATCGAGCTAGTTGGGAATTCAATATTTTCATCATCTGTAACAAGTTTGAGAATGGTTTGTTTCCTCTCTAAGCAACGTGCCAACCAATAGTCAGAACCCCATTCATTAGTTTTTGGGGCAACCACTGCATATATCTGACCTGTGAAATGAAACAAGTCGAGTTAACAATACATTTTTTAAATAAGGTCTTGCATTTCTAATTTCTACATAAATTAAATTCTACATAGGTTGAGTAAACAATACATAAATGCATTTTCTAGTCTAGGTACCACTCATGTACCTCCTTGTATGAGATCCGATATGTGATCATAGTCTGTAAAAATATGTGTCTGACCATCTTCCAAATGGTCTATTTCATTAACCCTGTTGAAATTGGTGCCAAGTGTCACTCGATCCCATGTATCAACGGTGTCTGTATACTCAATCATCCCATTCATCGATGCTACAGGAACTGCAAAAGAGAGCCTTCAATCTTGTCCAAATTTGTAGGTTCAAGTTGTCTGAGCTTCTAATTGAATGAAACTGTCGAGTTCCATGCACTGTGTTCACCCGATGTGTTTGGGATCGATCCACATTTGTCACCTCCCAAAATATTCTTCGCACTAGGTGTTTCCTTGTTGCTTGTTCTCCCATGACAAATGCACACCATTTCACTAAAGATGCAGCGTCTCGAAGGCGAGCACCTGTAAACTTCATCTCTTCCCTTTGAAGGGCCGTTTTAATGCATGCACCAGCACCATCGTGCTCTCCTTTGCCATGACCAGTTTCAAAGTAGTTCCATACATGTGGCACCTTGTATTTAATGTGCAACAAACACAACCATTCTAATACACATGCATTCTTGAACTGTCTAGCACAACCATCTGACCAAATGAAATGACGATAAAACGGTATATCCATAGCTATCACATGATCATAGAATAATTTAAAGCAATGTTGCACGTAATGGATGTCATGGGTCCAGTCATCACTTATGTAGAAGTGACTTTCTTTCAGTATCACATGTTTCTCTTCATCGCTCTCTGGCCCATGTCGATACGTGATATGCACCATTATGCTTACCTGCTCTGTGTGATAGTATTGACTTTGTATTTCATTTTGTGGTTGTAGGGTGTAATTTTCCGCAAAGTCAACCACTGATAGTATTGTTCCGAGAAGGAAGGTGTCCCGGCATATTCTGAATTGCTCATCTTGCCACCATTCCATATCGACATGTTGAATGTACTGTTGGATCTTTCCACGAAACTTTGAAATAAAATCACATACTTGCACCTAGTGTAAAAAAATAAATTGTGTTGTAAAACCACATACAAAAATGTGTACATGAATATTAATATGTCAATATTCAACAATTTACCTGTGAAATCACCAATTTAATCTTCCTGCTTTCTTTCCCATCATGTAGCTGATATGTCTCATACTGATAGTTCTACTTCTCGACAATTGCATTCCCGAATGCTTGATCTTCACTTTCATGGATGCAATCAAACCATAATGATAGCCCACCACAATTGTTGCAAGAACCGTCTACACATTGTTTTAAGTAAAGTGTCTGCCCATCTTGCCTCGGACACATTATGCTATGGATGAAATCTTTGGATGACATTGGCGGTACTGTACTTGAGCATTCCTGCACATGGTTAGGATGCAAAAAACGACGTATATGTGCAAATGTATGGTAATATAGGTCAAACTCTATGTGGTATCTACAACAACAAGTGTTCCGGATGGTATTGATCTAACATACCAAGGCTTTCATTTTTCAAAAGATCTTTGCCCGAGCCTTAGCTCTATGTGGGCAACTTTAAACATCTCGAACAGTTGAGTTTGTGTCATGTGAAGATAATGTTTAACATGAGGTTCATTGTTTCTAGAACCCCTACAATGTTTTAACACATCATTCGTGTTAGAAGAAGGCCTAGTGTTATCGTTCCAAAACGTAACTTCACTGCCTCAACTAACTTCATGTCTTTTGCGGGGCAACCTACCGCTAAATGCCCATAATGTTTCCATTTGTCCCTCTACATCAAGGTTGTCTCTTCTTACCGAATATTCTTTAAGTGTCTTTGGATGTAAAGGCACAATTTGTGATGTGCATTTAAGTAAACGACGTTGTCTTGTGGATCTATATACAATTAATTCAGCCAATACATGACGAGCCACATTACAGTCCTGTGAACGAGTTTTTTTACCAATCGATGTGAATGCAGCAGCAAGAGATTTAACAATGTGATTACTTGATTCGATATTATTCATTGTTCTTATGCCTAAATTTTTTCTAACAGTTGCCATATTTCTAGATTTAAGCAAAGCTAGAAACAATTGGCATTTACCGGCTTCGGATTTGTTATCAAAATATTGTTTCATTATTTGAGAACAATGACGAAGGATAGTGCGTTTAGCCACCTTACCTTCCATGGAAGTCAATTCGCTCTCGTCCACTTGTATGCGTTTAGGAGTTCTCTTTCGTTTTGATGCAAAATTTCTTGCCTTTTGAAATGCAGGAGTGATGTTTACATCCACTACATGCTGACAACTTCGATTAGGAGATTGAACCACCGACCATGGTCGTTGCTGAGTCACATTTGCATCAGGAGTAACATAATTATTGAACTCTTCACAAGATTGTCCATTTAGTAATGGATCAATAATATCAACTTCCGTATAACCAGCTTCCTTTAATGTTGCATTATCTTCCTCGGCCTCTACGTCAGGTATCTGTTGAGGGGGAATGGGAACTATTTTCTCATGTAATGAATGCCAACGATTTCTTGAATCTTCCCTCTTTTTTTCTTTTTTATTTTCAGCTTCTTCCAATGTAAGCACCTTCCTCGCTGACTTTCGACCTCTATTACGTACATTCCCCATTGAAATCCACCCAAACTTGTACAAAACTATGGAATTATGTAAGTAATGATTAAATTGCACGTTGAACAGTTCTCTGTGCATAGGTTCAGAAGAATTATGTCTTTTGTTACAATAAACTTGGCCCATAACACGCAACCCAACATTTTTTATATAACACATATCGCATATGCAATATAACGCACCTCTGTTTTATCGCATATACGATATGGATACAATGTTTTTTAATTCACGGGCAGTATTTTTACATGATCTCCAAAACGCATATGCGATATATCGCATATGTGATTTAGTGCTCACTAAATATGCAACTTGACTGATCTATGCTTATCAAATATTAAAATATTAAATATCAAATGCATATCAAACTTGGACTGAAATATGTTAAACTTCTATAACCTTACAATGGACCCCATACCAATGGCTAAGACCTCCAACCCTATCCTTGGACCATGGTAGTGTCTATGATGATGATGATCACGAATAGTATGACTATGACGACGATGATTATGATGATGATTATGAGGATGATGATGACTATGATGGTGATTATAATGATGATGATGATGATGATGAGGATGATGACTATGATGATGAGGAGGAGGAGGAGGAGGACTATGATGATGATGATGAGGATGAGGGTGATGATGAGGATGATGATGATGATGATGGTGATGAGGATGAGGATAATGATGATGACGACGATGATGAGGAACAATGATGGTTGATGATGATGATGATGAATATGATGATGATGAGGAGGAGGAGGATGATGATGGTGATGATGAGGAGGAGGAGGAGGAGGATGGTGATGATGATGATGATGAACAATGATGGTGGTGATGATGACGACGACGATGATGAGGAACAATGATGGTTGATGATGATGATGATGATGATGATGATGACGACGACGATGATGAGGATGATGATGATGATGAACAATGATGGTGGTGATGAGGATGAACAATGATGGTGATGATGAGGAGGGAGGAGGATGATGACTATGATGATGATGATGATGATGACCATGATGACGATGATGAGGATGAGGGTGATGATGAGGATGATGGTGGTGGTGATGATGAACAATGATGGTGATGATGAGGAGGAGGAGGATGACTATGATGATGATGATGACGAGGATGAGGGTGATGATGATGATGACGATGACCATGATGATGATGATGAGGATGAGGATGATGATGATGAAGATGATGATGGTGATGATGATGACGAGGAGGAGGATGGTGATGATGATGATGATGATGACAATGAGGATGATGATGGTGATGACGATGATGACGATGAACAATGATGGTGATGATGAGGAGGAGGAGGATGATGACCATGATGATGAGGATGAGGATGAGGGTGATGACGATGATGATGACGATTATGGTGATGATGAGGAGGAGAAGGATGATGACTATGATGATGAGGATGAGGATGAGGGTGATGATGATGACCATGATGATGATGATGAGGATGAGGGTGATGATGATGATGAGGATGATGATGATGATGATGACGATGATGATGAACAATGATGGTGATGAGGAGGAGGAGGAGGAGGATGACTATGATGATGATGAGGAGGATAAGGGTGATGATGATGATAATGACCATGATGATGGTGGTGATGATGATGAACAATGATGGTGATGATGAGGAGGAGGATGACTATGATGATGATGATGATGAGGATGAGGGTGATGATGATGATGATGATGATGACCATGATGATGATGATGAGGATGAGGGTGATGATGATGATGATGATGAGGATGATGATGGCGATGATGATGAGGATTGTGATGATGATGATGATGATGATGAACAATGATGGTGGTGATGATAATGAACAATGATGAGGATGAGGGTGATGATGATGACCATGATGATGATGATCAGGATGAGGGTGATGATGATGATGACCATGATGATGATGAGGATGAGGGTGATGATGATGATGATGATGATGATGATGGTGATGATGATGACGATGACGAGGATGGTGATGATGATGATGACGATGACGATGATGATGGTGATGAGGATGATGACGACGATGATGATGATGATGATGACGATGACGATGAACAATGATGGTGATGAGGAGGAGGAGGAGGATGACCATGATGATGATGATGAGGATGAACAATGATGGTGATGAGGAGGAGGAGGATGATGACTATGATGATGATGATGAGGATGAGGGTGATGATGATGATGATGAGGATGATGATGATGATGATGACAATGATGATGAACAATGATGAGGATGAGAGTGATGATGATGATGATGAGGATGATGATGATGATGATGACGATGATGATGATGACGATGACGATGACGATGACGATGACGATGACGATGATGATGATGACGATGACGATGACGACAATGATGCACAATGATGGTGATGATGATGAGGATGAGGATGAGGATGATGACGACGATGATGAGGAACAATGATGATGATGATGATAGGTTTCGTTGAAACTTTGCTTTGATTTTATTTTCAAGCATTTGTAATGGAATGGTGATGATGAACAATGATGATGACGATGAGAAGGATGATGACAATGATTATGATGAGGATGATGACCATGATGATGATGATGATAATGATCGCGATGACGATGATGATGATGATGATGATCGCGATGACAACGACGATGATGATGATCACGATGACTATGACTATGATGATGATCACGATGATAGTAATGAGATTTCTCTCACTTACTATAAATACTAATTACTAAATGTTGAAAACCATCGAAATCTTTAATACACATATAAACACTGATTACAATGGTGGCCACACACTTGTTTGAATATTCCTGGTACCAGATGATATGTTCTATTCTATGGACCATACATTTACAGACATCGATGAACAACCGTCCACCCCTCATATCTCTCCCGTCCCCCCCTCATATATCTCCCATAACCATCCCTCCCTTCCCCTTATATTTCTCCTCCCTTCATCCCCCCCATATATGTCCCCTACCCATCCCTCCCTCCCATGATTCCCTCTACACCTTCCTCTCCCTCCTTTAACTTCCCCCCCCTCTTAACCAATGTAATGTTGGGCCATGAGCCACCCCATAGACCGTCTGGATGGAATATTGGGAGTCTAAATGGTATTATAATGGGATAAGGATGCCATTACTCTTTTTTACTCTCGTACCAAATTAGTTAAGCAAAACCGCATATGCGTTATAGCTTATTCATATCGCATATGCAATATAGCACATGTGCAATATTAATAAGCTATAACGCATACGCGTTATAACAATGCATTTTTTTAAATTTAAAAAAAATCGACAGGAATAAGGTTTGGCATTATGTTCGGAAATAGCTTCGAACTACCGAACCTACTGGCTAGTGTTAAATTTTCATATGCTAAGCTAGATCATTAGTATTTCATTTCAATTTCATAACAAAAGCATATAAGCGGGATCACTGAAAGATAGACAAGCACAACCATACAAAAGGAACACAAAGATTTATCCTGGGAAAACCCTAAAGGGAAAAACCCAGCAAAAACTTCCTCAATATAGATGCCCCAAAATGTAAAAGATAAAACCAACAAGGAGATCAAAACCTGATCCTCCTCCTTCTCCAACTACTTCTGTCTCCTCCACTAATGCGCTACACAAGTGAGAGTGTGTGCTCCAAATGAGGAGCGCTACACCTCTATTTATATTCATCCGTTCACTTTAATTAATTCATCCGACATGTAGGCTCGAGTTAAATCATGTAGGCTCGAGTTACACATGTAGGATCAAGTAACCACACTGGGGTGCGAATGACCCACATTTACAATTAGAGGGGACTACCTCATGACTCTTATTAGTTCTTCCGATTAGAAGCATCGAGGTACAAAGTAATACAAGTGGTTCTCCCGGTAGGACCATCAGGGACCACAAAAAGATACATATAGAATATTCTTCGAAGTTACAATATTTCAACACTCCCCCTTAACGAGAAGGGTATTCTACAACAACATCAACAACAACAATAGTAGGAGAGAGATAGAGGACATCATCAACATCATCAGGGTAACACATCTATAAATCATTGGAAGCTTTTCAACATCATATAGTCTTCGTCTTTAATCTTCAACGACAACAACTCTTTGATCAACATCAACATCTTTTGACCTTTCGATTAGCAACATATTCAGCACTTTGACCTTTCGATCAGCAACATCTTCAGCACTTTGACCTTTCGATCAGCAATATCTTCAGCAACATCTTCAACACTCTGACCTTTCGATCAGCAATATCTTCAGCACTTTGACCTTTCGATCAACAACAACATCATCATCATACTCTGATCTTTTGATCAGAAACATCATCATCATCATACTCTGATCTTTCGATCAGAAACATCATCATCATCAAAACATCAACATCATCATCATCAAAACATCAACATGATCCTTCCTTTCGAAATTACGGGATCAACATGTATGTGGTACTCAGACGATCCTTCCTTTCGGAATTACGGGATTTTGGTCTTTACGGAGTTACCAATGATCCTTCCTTTCGGAATTACGGGATCAACACATCAGTGGAGCTCAGACGATCCTTCCTTTCAGAATTACCAGATCAAGTCTTTACGAAGCTACTAACGATCCTTACTTTCGGAATTACGGGATTTAGGTCTTTACGGAGTTACTAACGGTCCTTCCTTTCGGAATTACGGGATCAACACATTTGAGGAATTCAGACAATCCTTCCTATTAGAATTACGGGATCAACACATCTGTGGAACTCAGACAATCCTTCCTGTTGGAATTACGGGATCAAGTCTTTACGGAGCTACCAACAATCCTTCCTTTCAGAATTACGGGATTTAGGTCTTTACAGAGTTATGAACGATCCTTCCTTTTGGAATTACGGGATCAACACATCTGTGGAACTCAGACAATCCTTCCTGTTGGAATTACGGGATCAAGTCAATGATCCTTCCTTTCAAAATTACGGGATCAACACATCTATGGAACTCAGACAATCCTTCCTTTAGGAATTACGGGATCAACACATGTTCTCGAGTACTGAAGTCACCGGATCCGTTCTGAACCGAAGTTCAAGGATGATACAATCCTACCACCTTCTCGATGACCGAAGTCACTGGATCCATTCTAAACTGAGGTTCACGGATGATATAATCCTACCACGTTCTCGAGTACCAAAGTCACCGGATCCATTCTGAACCGAGGTTCACGGACGATACAATCCTACCACCATCTCGATGACCAAAGTCACCGGATCCATTCTGAACCGAGGTTCACGGATGATACAATCCTACCACATTCTCGATGACCAAAGTCACCAGATCCATTCTGAACCGAGGTTCACGGATGATACAATCCTACCACCATCTCGATGACCGAACTCACCGGATCCATTCTGAACCGAAGTTCACGGATGATACAATCCTACCACCATCTCGATGACCGAAGTCACCGGATCCATTCTGAACCGAGGTTCACGGATGATACAATCCTACCACATTCTCAATGACCGAAGTCACCGGATCTATTATGGACATATGTCCCGGGATGATACAATCCCTCTTCATTCTCGAGGACCAAGGTCACCAGATCACTTTAGGGCAAGTGCCCAAGGATGATACAATCCCACTGCAACATCACTACTCCCCCTTTCTGGGAAGGTCTTTTCGAACCACACCAAGCTTGTCTCGAAAGTGTTCGAACTTTACTTGGGACAAAGGTTTCGTCAACACATCAGCATCTAAACCATCATCATCTACATCTTCAGTATGTGAATACTGAACTATCACCATCTGTATCTCCAGTATGTGAATACTGAAAGAATCATCATCTATATCTTCAGTATAGAAATACTAAAAGCATCATCACCTCTTTATTCAGTATAGAAATACAAAATCACCATCATTTGTATCTACAGTATGTAAATACTGAAACATCATCTATATCTTCAGTATGGGCATACTGAAATCATCATCATCTATATCTTCAGGTATGGGAGTACTGAAACATCATTATCTCTATATTCAGTATAGAAATACTGAATCACCATCATCTACATCTACAGTATGTAAATACTGAAACATCATTATCTGCATCTTATCTCGTATGTAGAAATACCGTATTTCTATGTGTTACGACGGAACACAGGGTTCTCTGTCATCACAACTCTGATTATCACATAGAATCATTGTCGTATCCATCTTCAGGTCAAAGAGACCCGATATCAGCTTCTGAAGCCATATGGATTCACAACTTAGCAAAGCAATCTGCTATGTATTCTGCTTCAGACATGCTAGGAGAAACACTGGACTGTTTCCTGCTAAACCATGAATTCATAGCAGACCCCAAACAAAAGCATCTACTTGATGTGCTTTTCCTATCTGAGATACTTCCAGCCCAATATGCATCTGTATAGTCATACAATCTGTAATCATGGTTTCCATCATAGTATAGACCAAAGTCTATAGTCCCTTTTAGATATCTCATCACATGTTTTGCGGCTATCAGGTGAACCCATCTAGGTTGAACTAGATATTGACTCAAGGTGTTCACAACAAAACAAATGTATGGTCTGGTATTTGTTAAGTACATCAATGACCCAATAATCTGTTTGTATTGAGTCACATCCACTAACTCTGATGAGTCATCGGCTAATAACTTCAAGTTGGAATCCATGGGTGTGGCCATGGCTTTTCATTCAAACATATCAAATCTTTTCAAAACTTGCACTGCATACTTTCTTTGATTGAGAAAGATTCCTTCATACTTCCAGACCTAGGAAATAAAGTATTAGGACAAGGTCTAAATTCTTCAGCGGACTTCTTCTTGCATTCTACAATCTGTTTCTCACTCCTTGTCAAAAATAGATCATCCACATATAATAATAGGATGACAGGTTCATCTTCTACAACCTTGAGATAAAGGTTAGGATCAGCTTTAGTCTTGGTAAATCCCATGTTCAACAGGAAACTATCTATTCTTCCATAGCAAGCTCTGGGAGCTTGCTTCAACCATAGAGGGCCTTCTTCAACTTGCATACGTGATTCCATCTGTCTTCAACTTCAAAAACTCTTCCTCAATCATACCATTAAGGAAGGCTTGTCTTTACTTCATCATGGAAGAAACTATGATGATAGTTCTGAAGGAAGTATACCTTGCTTCCTGGAGTAAGTGTCTCTTCAGAATTAATTCCCTCTTTCTGAGAGAAGCCACAAGTCTTTCCTTACTTCTATCAACAGCATATTTTATCTTACAAGTCCATTTGGAAGATACCACAAAGGTTGCCCAAGGTTTCCATAGTCAGTGATCAGGACAGTAAATTCACCAGTGCCTTCTAGCAAGAGTTATTCAGATTGGTAGGGACAGAACTCGCTACCAGTACGAGCTATCACCCGCAAAGCGAAGGACGAACTGAGATTGTCAACAAGTGGATTGAAGGGTATCTTCACAATTATGTAGCAGGCCAATAGAGGACATGGATTAAGTGGCTACACTTAGGGGAATACTGTTACAATACCACCTACCATATGTCTATCAAGATGACACCTTTTGAAGCATTGTATGGCTATGAGGCACTGAGCTTCGCAAATCTAGCCTTTGGAGCCAGGAGAGCACCCAAGGCCAAAGATTGGATACAGGACAGTCAAGATATCCTCAAGATTTTGAAAGAAAACTTACAGGCCGCAAAGAATCAACAGAAACTATACGCAAACAGACACAAAGTTGAGAGGAGCTTCGAGGTAGGAGATTTGGTATATTTGCGGTTACAACCATACAGGCAATCTTCCCTCAAACAGAAAGGAGCAGAGAAACTAAAACCTTGCTTCTATGGTCCTTACAAGGTAATTCGGAAGGTTGGAGAAGTGGCTTATGAGCTAGAACTGCCAGAAGAAAGAAAGATTCACAATATATTCCATGTGTCCAGTCTCAAGAAAACATTAGGACAACACATTGCTCCATCCACGGAGTTACCTCCTCTAGATGATGAAGGGATACTGGTACTAATTCCAGAGCAAATCCTACAAGTATGAGAAAGGAAGCTCCGAAACAGGGTAATTGGAGAGTATCTAGTGAAATGGAAGGAATTACCCATGGAGGACCCCACATGGGAAGGAGAGCAGGTATTGCAGCATCCTAGTTTGCAGTTGCTTGAGGACAAGCAATTTCAAGCAGGGAGGACTGTAATGTCCCCCCTCTAATTAAGCATA
>LPNX010605952.1:199413-226677 GCA_001517045.1 Pseudotsuga menziesii
TCCAGCCATTCTCTCTGACACGGGCACACCTACACTCCAGACAACTTTCAACTGAAACAGACCATCCCTCCAATTAAAACGTCAACCTTAGCTGATTCAAACTGCTGGGGGTACTACGAAGGAAAAAGAGGCTATTTCTTCATCAAATCGGCTTATCTCGCATGCATATTCTCTTAGGAGCATTTTCAGCCGGTTTATCAGTCGTAAGTGTTACAATAATTCCTACAAACCCTAACCCTAAATTCAGCTATAATTTAGGGCAATTTTGCATGGCAATTTTGCATGCCCAACTATTCAGTAATTTGGCATAGAATCAGTAGAATATCGGTATTTGGGATATTACAGGCATCACCCTCTTGATTCTTGATGAAAGGCATCAAATTCCTTGGAATTATAATCTCCTCCACTGTCAAACTTTAACAACTTCATCTTCCAACTTGTTTGATTGTCAACCAAGGCCTTGAATTATGGGAACTCACTAAACACTTCATCCTCGATCTTCATAATATAAATCCAAGTCTTCCTAGAGGAATCATCAATAAAAGAGACAAAATAGACACTACATGTCAAAGAAGTTGAATACATTGGTCCATGTCTATTTAAATGAAATAGATAAAAAATCTCTCTCAATTCATGCTCACTGTTTGGGAAGTAATCTTGGCATGCTTTCCAAGTGCACAACCTTTGAATGCTCCAGTCTTCTCGATCTTAAAGTCTGGAAAACCCTGTACCATATCCTTCTAGAGTATAAGTGCTCTATAGTGTAAGAGACCAAACCTCTTGTGACAAAGTTTATATAATTTGTCACTATCATGCACTAAATCATCATGCTTCCTCAAATCTATTATAATCCTATAAAGGACACCTTCATGTACTCCTCCAACCAAAAATCCACCAATTCAAGGCTACATTTTCTAATGATCATTTGTTGATCGTCAACCTTAGCCACATACTATAGCTCTGCCATGCAAGAAATTGAAAGAAGATACTTCAGTATTTACCAAGAACATACAAAACATAATTCAACTCTAGAACATCACTTGAAGGCATACAGAACGAGACAAGCACCAACCTAGTAACTAGATAAGTGGCATGATTGCCACACTCCACATGTATGCCATCCTCTCATTCTTGAGGTTGTGTTTGGATGATCCAATGTCCACATCCCATCATAAACTAGAAATGGTGTTGGTTGAAAGGAACAATACCATGGAGAAAGTTCTCTCTAAATCTAGATGATAACTCATCCACTCTAGTTGAAGGTTCTACACTCCATGCAAATTGCTTTTGTTATTGCTTGGCTTTCTTTCTCTCAAGACACTAGGATGCATAGTGACCTATCTTGTGGCACTTGAAACACTTTACATTACTCGAGATTTACTTCCCCTAGTTTGAAAAACTCGATTCTTCTACCTTTCCCTTTTTACCTCTCCTAGGTCCTTCTTACTTCCTCTTCTCACCTTCTTGATGAGGGATAGGTTCTGGATAGCCTCCACTCTAGCTAAAGCAATCTCTAGCCTTGTCTCCTCTTGGTTGAACTAGTAATCTTGTTTCTCAAAAAACCGTTACAGGAAATATTCACACCACAATATAGAGTGATCAAGGTATCATACATATGCTAAACCAACTTCTTCTCCATGATGTGGAATCAAATGGTCCTTCACAAATTAAAAATGATTCTCTTTGCTTTGGCCACCTTCTTCGTATGTTCGACCAAATGCATGAGATTGGTAGTTGTAATCTTTGCTTCAAAAAAACTCCAACGTTCAACCTCCCGCAACATCATCTAGAATATGCACTTCTTAGGTGTAGAGTTGGAAGTTCCCTCTAACAAGTTACACTCTTCGAGATCGAGACTTATCATTCCTGCAACTCCTGGAATACACCTCAAACAAATAGATCAATGGGGAAAAATCAAACAACACCTATCATAGGTGCATATCACCTCTCTTTTAAGTTTTAGGCGTAAACAACACTCCAATCACTAGAGTATCCTAGGCATCTAACCCACAACCCCTCTCAAGTTGTAATGCTTATCTCAAGCATGGGTCGGCTTCAATCATTGATGCTAGGGAATGAAACCCACTAAAACTCTTCGATAGCTCCCTCTCACAGACATTAGCCCACTCCACACACAAATGTTGGAGGATTTTAGATAATGTACTCCGATACCTTGTCAAATTTTGAATTCATGGTGAGAAGACCTGCATTGAGAAAATCTAAACGCTAAAACTAGGAACTAAACACTGACTAACACCTCTCAAAACAACAGAAATCGGAACACTAGATCTCCAAACATATCACTCCAAAAATTTGAAGAGTACAAAATATGTATGGATCGATCCCATCTATTTTCTATTAATTGAAAAAAGAAAGTATATAATGCAATACCTCGAAACTCAACTATCTAACTCACTCAAAAAATATCTCTATCTAGTGAAGTCATCCCTATATCTAAAACTATAGAAAATTTATCTTTTATAGACTAAGAGAGGACTAGGGTCATCCCTATCTAACTCTAGTTTCCTAGAAGAGTGCACCCTACCAGCATGAGAAAACCTCCTAGAATATATTGCCTCCTTCCTAGGAAAGTGTGCCGTACCTAAATCTGGGAACCCTTCTCTACCACACACATTTCCTATAGGCAGATTTGTGCCTAAAACAAAACTTAGAAAAGCACTTCTAAATTAAGAAAAGACAACACCTACTAAACTAAAAATAGAGCCTGCTAAATATGGTGAGTCTAAAGTTGGCTCATGCATGCAACCTGCATACAAGTTGGAATTTATCCAATAGAGGTGGAGGCATTTAGAAAGCTGGATTTGTACAGACATAGGGTGGCAGCCATGGATGGCAACTGAATACTAGCAAAAATGAGCCAAGAAAAACTGAAAAGAAGAAAGAACACATGGAACAAGCAACGTGTAATTGAGGAAAGTTGTCTACTAAATGGGAAAGCGCTGAAAACACACTTACAAGAATCTTATAGAAAAGGGAAATGGAGGAACATGCCAAGAGAAGACAACTATACTATACAGGACAATTCAACACAATAGTAGAGATCAGGGCTACAGACTACCTAGAGCTCAACATCCCATGGAAAGAAAAGAAGCAAATAGCACAGAGGCAAACCATCTGTCACATATTGAAGTGTGAGGCAAGGAGATGGGTACAGCTGAAGGAAGTCAGGGAGAATAAAATATGCGAGATATGTGGGAAGGATGACATAGAAACAAAGCAGCATATTTTGATGTGTTGTACAACATATACACTCATTAATGAAGGCTCCAAAACTAAAATCAGTAGTGGAGAAGAAGCTTTTCAGGAAGAAACAGTAGGGGCTACGATGAAAATGGTGACAAGAATGATGAAGCTCAGAGAAAAGATTCAGAGATAGGGAAGGATAGGGAACAAAGAGAGAAGTACAAAGGAGGCGATGTCTAAATGGGCCAATACTCTTTGTACCATGATGATGGACCAAACCTACGTTTTTTTATCTCTTTCTTTCTTTTTCTTATTGCAATCTTTTCTGTAGTTTTATAAAGTAGACTGATTTAACTAGAAGGCGTTGACACTGCCTAAAGATGACTGTAAGTAATCATCTTTGTCCCATGGGTCAATTGACCTCGTAGATGGTTTTAACAAAATTATATTATATTCCCTTTGTCCACACACGCACACATTAATATATACTTACGTAAAAAATTAACTGAAGAATATGTTTAGCATACATAAGTAATCTATTTAAGGTTGTATGTGTATCACTGGATTAATCTTTGGGTTTGCAAACCTGGAAAACTTCTATTACGTGGGCCCTTAAGGAACAATGTTATGCAGGTCCATTGTCTTTATGAATGTTCTTAAATAGAGTGCTTAAACCAAATCATAGCAGCAAAACTCATAGAGTTTGACTCAGACTCTTGAGTCAAAATCAGCCTGAGCCATTTTTACACACAAACAAGTCAAACTTGCTGCCCGCGAATGTAATTTGCAGGCAATGAATTTTACTTGCAAGTACTTGTGGATCAAATTCTAACCCATGAGTACTTGCTGAGTTTTCCACAGCTTGGTACGTTGACTCGCAAAAGAATATTTTGGCTAAAAAACAATTCTGCTCAGAGATATTCGGCCTTTTTGGTCCAGGTTTAGAGTCCAAGCAAACCCTTACACTCGGGCCTCACTGAATTTTTTGCTCAGCCAAGTGTTGCTACTTTGAACCAAATGGTTCATTTACCATTGGACTACTCTGTATGCTTTGTGAGTTTGTACTAGTCATATAGTGCAATGTCTTTGGCCTTGTCAGCTTATGGGCCTTAGGGCCATGACCACCTCCTCCAAAATTCTATCGGATACAGTGGTAGCGTTGAACAGATGGACAAATTCGTCAGTATTTTATATTATATATACAGAATACTATATGGTACTATCGGTCTATGATAGTGTATATACATAATACTATATTATATATACAGAATACTATATGGTACTATCGGTCTATGATAGTGTATATACGCTTTTGTGGGTGTATATTCTGACAGGCTTGTGGGTGGGTGAGTATTTTAAATTTTTCCTGATTAGGAACAAATTTTGAAAATATCTTAGTAATTAACCTGAAAATAAGTACCACCTATGAAAATTGTTCACAGCAATGAACCCAAAAAGAAATGCTTAATTCTAAATCTTCGACCAAAAACTTGATAATTTTAGGGGAAAGGAAAGGAATGGAGAACTTTTCCACCTGCAAGCGTCCTCTGTACATACAAAAGTTTATGACTGCGAAACCATTCAAAACAGCAGACCTAAATTTAAATTTAAGTAGAAGAATAACTGTATTATATGCTAAAAACAATATGATATAGTGCATGTAAATGTACAACTCGGCTCGGCAATTTAATTAACAAATCAAACAAATTTTAGAGAAGAAATGAAATTACAATATTGCAATTGAAGGTGGCAAGGGTGAAGAGAAGTTATTGGTACCTGCAAAGTTAAATTCTTTCTGAACAGAGCGTCTGCTTGTGTGCCGAATGTGGCCGGGCATCCTCGCACCGGAGCTAGCTCTGATTCCACTTGCTCCCCAACAGGACTCGCCATTCCAAGGGTGTAGGCTGTCTATCTCTGCCTATGTATTGCGAATATGAAGAAGAGACTCAAACGGTCGACTCTCTCCGGCTATATATGGTAAAAGAGAAGACACGCCCAGATGAGAATTGACAGGGCGGCATTTTAAATATTGTGGGTCCCTCTAAGCCGGGTGGCCCTGTACAGTTTGTATGAAGACTTTTCAATAACGTCACTCTCAAATGCCACGGATGTCATTTTCAAATGCAGAACAAGTTTTATTTGTGTCTTTACTCGAAAAGAGTTGAACTTTAAAAAATAAAAATAAAATCCTAAATTCTGTATTTCAAGAATATGCCCACGGGCCACTGCAAAAACTACAGTTTTGAGGAAAATGCCCAAACATTCGCTCCATTTTCCGATGGCAATAAGTAATTTTTCGTTTATTAAGTTCCGCAAACATTCACTCCATTTTCCGATGCCAATAAGTAATTTTTCATTTTATTAATATGTGGAGAGTATTTACGAAACAATGACAAACAGAAATTTAAATGACTAATTTTATAAAAAATAATTGGTCAGACATTACATATATTTAATATAGTATAGGTTTTTTTTTTTCTTTCTAAAAATCTAACTTTATATTTATTAAGCAGAATCATTATCTAATATGAAAATAGATTAAACACACTTATCATTTTTCTTATTTTATAAAAGGAATTTAAAAACTTAAAAATTTAAACATAAAATAATAAAAAAATGTAAAACTTTAAACATAAAATAATAAAAAATTATTAATTAATAAATCATTATCTAATATGAAATAATTAAATGTAAAGCATTAAACACACATATCATTCATCTTATCTTATATAGAATATGGAAATAAATTAAATGTAAAGCATTAAACACATAATAATGAAAATCTTATATAATATAGAACAATTCACTTGACATTGAGTTTGGAATTTGTCTATTTATCTATATATATTTATCTCATTTCATTTAATATTATACAATTCATTTTTATTATATATAAATAAAAGAGTATATATCATTTTTATTATATTTTTTATAGTCCATTTTTATTATATATAATAAAAGAGTATATCTCATTTTTATTATATCTTTTATATATAGATATATATTAAAAATAATGAATTGTATATGTATATATTTAATTTTTATTATATATATATATGAAATGTTTGGGACCAAACATTATTCATTGTTATTTATAGCAAGTGCCTAGTGCCACATGGCGACACAATTCAAGAAGAGGATGCAATGGAGAGGGAGCATATGGTTCAAGATAATTCCTATTAATCTACGCGAGAGAAATTTGAAGAATACGTAGGTGATGGCTATGGTTACCAATTTGAATATTTCAAACTTAGTTCGAGATAAGTTAGACCCTTGCTCAACCATAATACATGTGTGATGGACTTGGATTTCATGAGCAGAATTATGATAAGAGACTTCATTCTAGACCTACTCCTCCTCATGATTGATCACAATGCCCATATAATGGATTCCTAGTTCCCTCATCATCTCTACACTATGTAGCAAACAAGGAATCCCAATGGAGGAGAACCATACTATAGCAGAGCATATAGGGAAAGAGAATGTGATGCAATACAAGATTCCCAATTTGATATATTAATCCAACTAGCACAACATGAAATGGGGGCGCTAAGGGTGAAGGCCCATCATTCAATAGAAAAATATAATCTAGAAGTCAACCCACCCTAGAGCCAAATCCCAAGGGCATGGTTTGGCCTCCAATTTGTAAGATGCATCAAAAGGATAGAGTGTGGCAAACCCAAACCAGGGGGTGATAGACTAAGGCTCGTCCTATTATACTATGTTTTAATGCAATCCCTCTTATGAAGGCAAGTTTTAGATCCTTACACTCATACATTTAGTATAAATTCGACGCTCATTACACATTTGTAATGTCGGCTAAATGTCAAATATGAATTTATTTCTTATCGAATAAATGTCGACACTTTAATGTTGAAGTCATGTCAATTAGGTGTTGTAAATGCAATGAGAGGAAAGTATAATTCAATGATACATTATCCAACCATACGCCGCTTTTTCAATGCGACTTCATCCTCTAATTGGCATGTAATCTGTTAGACACACCAGGCACACAGAGAGAGGGGTGAATCTGTGTGTGCAGTCTTTATTACTTTTTGACTTTTAACAATCAACAACTAATTCATCAATGCATTATTCTACCATTTACATAATCATTTCATAAACATCTGCACTTCATCATTTATAAATCATAAGCATCTGAATCATGAAGTCATAACAAGAACCATAACACAAGAGAACACAACACCATATGATTTTGTAATATTTTTGTATTTGTTTTGGAACGAATACAACCGTGAGGTAAAATCAGCACCTACTCTTCATCCAGGACCCTACCTGGTTTTCTTAGACCCTTCTAAGAAGGATTTGAGGAGTCCAATCCTCAAGTGCAAGATTCTTCTTGCAAGAAATCATATGGCTCTACTGCAAAACCAACCTCTGCTCTGCAAATCAATATCTATGCTCATCACTAATGCTCAAAACTGTTGATCATCACAGCTGCTCATCTCTACTACTCATCACAGCTACTCATCACTACTGCTCATATGTGTTTCTCATAACTACTTCTCATCACTGTTGCTCATCACTGTTGCTCATCTCTACTGCTCATCACTACTGCTCATCACCGTTGCTCATCTCTGCTGCTGGTCATCTACTGAGTCATCACTATATATCGATAAGTCATTTCACTGCCATACAGTGTTCATGTACATCATTGTACACCTCATCATACTCAATTATTGAACAAGAAATGTTGTTATGTTTTCACTGAACAGAAGGCATGCATCGTCATGCATCATCATCATAGGTATGCATCATCGTCATAGGTATGCATCCTCATCATCAAATATGCATCATCATCATCATCTCAGTGTGTACCGTTTATACATCATCATCATCAAGTATACATCATAGTGGGGTGTGTGCAAGAAGTTGAGGGATGTTTTAGATGTAATGGTGGAGTGAAGTCAATCACTCTTAATCCAAAAAAAATAAATCATCCCAAGCAATCCTGAACCTGTCAAGCCTAGTCCCAAGGCTAGCAATAGGCATGCTAACTAGGATAGTAAGACAAATCGTGCCTCTGTTTTAGTGAACAAATTCGCGTGCACGATTTCGTTCACTAAAACGGAGGCACGATTTGGAAAGCCTGTTTTTTTCTTTCAAATTGGCTGAGGCCATCTTTTTCTCCTCATCGCGCGGCTATTGGACCAAGGAGGAGCAAATCTCAACTGGGCAAACGCGATTTTGGGTGTGCCAAAGCCCTCCATCTCCACCTTTGGATAAACCTCCCCTTTGTGAGGTATTTTCCTCATTTCCTTTCATGTTTTTTTCTCTTTCTTCGTCAATTTATTTTCCCTAGATTGAAAAATTAAACCATATTAAATTAAATTATGGCCAATTGAAACAAAAACCCAATGGAATTGCCCAATTGAAACAAAAACCCAATGGAATTGGCCAATTGAAACAAAAACCCAATGGAATTGCCCAATTGAAACAAAAACCCAATGGAATTGGCCAATGGAAACAAGAACCCCAATGTAATTAGCCAATTGAAACCAATTCCCCAATTTAATGATAAAAATTAAATAATTTTGATTATTTAACAAAATTCATACCCAAAATTCCCATGCCCAATGGAAACCAAAACCCCAATTAACTAAAAAAAAAATGAATTTCACTATTTCCATACGCATATTCACAAGGATCCTTGTGAATCCATACCAAAATCCACAAATAAACACCTTATAATTTTGATGAAACTTCTCGAAGTTGCTCTTCCAAGAACATCAATAAACACCTTATAGTTTTGATGAAACTTCCCAATCCAAGTGTCAAAATAAGGTATAGAAGCTTCCCATGCTTTTAACAAATATTTCGTCTTGAACGAAGGGTACTTTTTGGTTAAGCTCAAGACAACAAAGTTCAACAATAGACTCTATGAACATGAAGATACATAGGTAGGTTGATGTATTTGATTAAACATGCCAATCACATACTAGATCATACATGATATTTAATCCAGTGGAACCCTTGCAACCATAAAATCCAGAAAGTTCTACTAAATAGCCTTTGGAGTCCAAAAAACATCACTCTCCAACAAATAATTACATATCTAACAAAATTGCTGCCTATACTGGGATTGTATTCATCAACAGCACATTATGCGACCTATTCTAGGGTCTAGTTGTTGCCTCTACCCGCAATTTGGGAGCTGGTCCTACAAAGACAATAATAAACACCTCACAATTTCAACGAAACTTCATAATCCAAGCCTTAAAATAAGCTAGAGGAGTTTCGCAATCAACATATGCACTCAAGACACTTTATGTACACATGCATGTACTTAAAAATTGGAATTAATACTTGAATTTAGGACATAAATATGAAATGAAATAATGTTAAATGTTTGTTCTTTACTGTAAAATTCAAGATCAATTTTTAAATTTACATGATAGATTTAGTTTGTATGTTATTAGTTATACAATTTTCAGTTCTTAGATATGTCATTATATCATGTGTTTATATTTCTAATGATATTTTATTTGTATTTATGATTGCAGTGGCTACTATGGATCATAACAATGAGGAGATACTGAGATTTATTGTCCATTTGAGAGAGATTGGTTTGGCTTGGAGGGCTAGAGATGAGCTCTGTTGTTCCTTGTCAGATTCATTGTTGTCTATTGTTAATACGATCGCAAGATCGAACGATGATTTGTATAGCATCGCATCTTACAGGGAGAGGAAAATACAACAATATGTTGATGGGTTAAGTTACAATGAGGTAAAAAAGCTGAAAATAACAAAACAAGCCATATATTCATTGTTTAGACTACCTGGGACAGATGACATTCCAGAGATCAGCAGGCCACATATTTCTATTGAGTGGTGCACTTTTCCACCCATCAAAGACAATTGGATGGATAGGTGGTACATGGTTTTTGACATTCCCCCTCACAACAATAGGGAAGTATCGATGTACTTCCTCCGAAAATTGTATGCAAAGTTTGTGATGGGGAAACATGTCAACTATTTTGACATGTTGGGCTTCCAGGGAGTTGGTAGGGGGATGCCCCAACACCGACCCCATGCTAGGCATAGAGATGCAATCCACAGATACATGCACCCTATGCCCAGCTACCGAGGGCAGACATCCCTCCTGCACATGACATGGTTGCCCAGACACAGGAGGCATTTTTTACTCTAGCTGAGATGATCTCTCGACACATGACCACTATTGACCAGAGAGTGCCCTCTTCCTCTGCTGGTGTACAACCACCAGCTTCTGGTGGTGGAGGGACATCTATTGGTGGGGATAGACCGACATCCCATGTGCCTCAGAGTGAGCCACATGTCTGCACATCGTGTGGGGGACCCTGTTATGGTCCTGGACCAAGACATGGTACCACTACGATGACTGGTGGTCAGGTAAGGACATTGTTTTAAAACTCTATTATTGTTCAATTTTTAATTGTTCCATATTATATCTAACATTTTAAAATATTCATAATATATATGCAGTATTTACTCTTGCAGGAGATTGATGCCTCTCATGGGGGTGGTACTGCACCCGGTGTGGTTGTACCCAAGGCCCAAAGAACCACAATTGAGGTAATATTTAAACACTTGTCATTTTGTTATTACATATAATTTTGTTAGTGCATGTGTTAGTCTTGATTAATTCATTAAAATGTCTAATATTTACAATTTTTTAAGTTGCAGGAACCCCACTTAGAACGTGATGCTGGAGACATTGACATCAACGGCATAGTCCAAGGTGGAATTTACAACTACTTGAAGAATGTAAGTACATGGTTTATGATTGAATCTTGTTCGAATTATTTAAATTTCTTACTATACACTCCTTTATAGATCGCTAATATAAATATAATTTTTAAACTTGCAGATGCTAGAGGCAGTTGAAGAGGGGCAAGAAATTGATGGAATTGGTCACTCCCATGGTGGAGATATGTCCCAGGAAGGGGTAAGTATATTACACCATGTTATTTTTTCAATACATATTATTCCATCCATTCAAATCCATGTCTAACTATGGTAGCACTTTATGAATGCAGACGTCATCGCAGATCCCTGCACCACCTCTTTGGTTTGGATCTCCCCGTAGTCCAAACATAGATAAGGGGGTTGTTTACACCAGACAAGGTCCCTCTTCCTTGAACAGAGCGGGTGTGCATGAGGATCAACCTACTCATCCCACGGTAATGTACACACTTCCAATGGCAGTTGTTTGTTAGCTATGAATTCACTTCACAAGTGGTTTTTCATAATGTTATTTTCGCATGTTTACAACATCAGGATGTAGAGTCATCTGTGCCAGACCTTAGTGGGATTGTTGATTCCGTCGTCAATGCCGCATCTACAATAGGGATAAGTCACAGTAAGGTACATCTACTTGAATATTTGTAATTGTACATTTCATTTGTATTGTTTCTGGACATGCACGATGTCTAACTATTTAATCATTTAGTGAATGTAGCCACACCCTGGTCCATTAGTGCATGCAACTGAGGTTGATGTTCAACCTACAGCTCCTCTTACTACTGAAGAGTCCCAGCCTAATCCCCTAGAAATGGTTTTTTCGGTGAGATGTTCATTTTTTACATAATTGATTAGTACTTTCTCATTCATGTACATGTTGATAATTCTTGAGATAATTGACATATTTTTTTTATTCACAGAGAAGCATGGCAGAGAGGCTCACTACAAGGTGGAGGACAGCAAAGGCACCTACACCCTCGACACCACGGGCACCTATACCCCCGACGAATGCAGCGAGTCTTTGTTTTATTTACAATTGGGTCATATTTTAAATTTTCAAACTTTGTTATTGATGGACAATACTAGTTCAGTTACCTGATCAAGAAATATTGTCATTGATTTGCAGTCGCCAGAGATGCACAATGGTCGTAGACAGATCCAAAGAGCATTAGGGTCCGAGAAAAACAAGAGAAAGTTAGATTTTTGATGTATTAGTCCAGGACAAATATGTATTTTTATGTACAATCCAGAGTTAGAGTATAGGGGCGCGGTCTAGGACAGATGTGCTTTTTTGCACATGTACGTCAAATATGTTTTTGATACATGTACATTGACAGGCCATAGATAAGCCTTCTATTTTTGTATTATAACTTTCATGATATAAAAAATATTTCATATCAAGGCTCTTGAGATATTCATGGTTCAGTCTTTTAAGTGTGATTATACATGTGTGGCGAAGAATGTTTCTATGTGTAATGTTCCCAATTTTTTATAGATTTTATGATTGCATGGAGATATCAGTTATAAATTTGAGAACAGTGCACAATTACAATAAATTACGTAATGACAAAATTGTACATTTTAATTTTTTTTACCATGATCCAATTGCATATACAATGTTATATTAACAATGTCAAATTGTATTCAAAAAGATGGAACATAGGTCTAATACACATTTAAGCACCCAGCACAGCTAAGCAACTGATCCAACTTGGTGGAATACAAAAGCACCTTACCCACATAACAACCTAACAAACGTTTAAAAGATGCACGAAGTTGACACACTTAAGTGATGCACCAGTGTGGTCTACATAAATAAAATTTTGTTTGGCATGATGTCTTTCATCGAACGAATACATGGGATACACATCAAACCTAAATGTATCCGAGTATTATAAGGTTGATTCAAAATAATGGTTATGACTATATCCTGCACATTATTTTATCATTTTGTTAATGTACATGGCATTTGATGAATGGCCTCGAGTAACAACTTTGAAAGAGATGAAAGTTATGTGTGATTAATGTACATGGCATTTTCGAAGCATTTGTAGCGTGAATATATATATATTTTGTAATAATGGCGTAATAGAATGGCCACTTGTTTCTAAACATAAAAATGTTCCATTACATGGTTATTGATGTAATGGCATTGTCTCCTCCTGCATTTCATCGTACAAATGCTCATATCTCTTGTATGAGGGGAAGATCTACAATCGCCTTCAAGCTGACCTTTAAGTGCAAAAATCTCACTTTCACTTACTGAGCAAAACCCTAGTTTCCAAAATTGACAAAAAAAATGATCCCTTATCCATGGACCCAGAGTAGAGGGCCACTCTAACACTATCGTGATGTACCGAATCCAATGGAGCTGATGGTTCATCGATCCGAGCAACGGTCATCAATCTATGGAACGTTGAATCCCACCTCCTACTAGCTTTTAGGGACACCCGTTGAATCCCTAACCGGGGCATAGAGTGGAAATCGTGCATCAAAAAGGGCTTTCAGTGGGTCATGCAAGCGTGTTTAGGCAGGTTCCATGTGGGAACGCTAGCCACACGTTCACGATCAAGCAATTTGCAAAGCCGACCCATATGTGCAGAAATTGGACATTCACTTACTGAGCAAAACCCTAGTTTCCAAAATTGACCAAAATAGTGGTCTCTTCTCCATGGAAGCAGATTACAGGGCCATCCTAGCACTATCTCGATGTTCGGAATCCAACGGAGTTGACGGTTTGTCGATCTGAGCAATGGTCATGATTCTATGGCACATTGAATCCCACCTCCTACAGACTTTTAGGGACACCTGTTGAAACCCTACCCGGGGCATAGAATGGAAACCGTGCATCAAAAAGGACTTTCGGTGGTTCGTGCAAGCTTGTTTAGGCATGTATTATGTGGGAACGCTAGCCACACCTTCACAGTCGAGCAATATGCGAATTTGACCCCTATGTGCAAAAATTTCACATTCACTTACTGAGCAAAACCCTAGTTTCCAAAATTGACCAAGATAATGGTCTCTTCTCCATGGAACCAGATTAGAGGGCCACCCTAGCACTATCTCGATGTCCTGAATCCAATGAAGCTGACGGTTCGTCGATTCGAGCAATGGTCATGATTCTGTGGCACGTTGAATCCCACCTCCTACAGGCTTTCAAGGACACCTGTTGAATCCCTACCCAGGGCATAGAATAGAAACCGTGCATAAAAAAGGGCTTCCAGTGGGTTGTGCAAGCATGTTTAGGCACTTGTTATGTGGGAATGCTAGCCACACCTTCACAGTCGAGCAATATGCGAATTTTACCCCCATGTGCAAAAATTTCACATTCACTTACTGAGCAAAACCCTAGTTTCCAAAATTGACCAAAATAATGGTCTCTTCTCCATGGAACCAGATTAGAGGGCCACTCTAGCACTATCTCGATGTCTTGAATCCAACGGAGCCGATGGTTTGTCGATCCGAGCAACGGTCATGATTCTGTGGTACGTTGAATCCCACCTCCTACAGGCTTTCAGGGACACCTGTTGAATCCCTACCCAGGGCATAGAATGGAAATCGTGCATAAAAAAGGGCTTCCGATGGGTCATACAAGTGTGTTTAGGCATGTTTTATGTGGGAATTCTGGCCACACCTTCACGGTCAAGCAATACGTGAATTTGACCCCCATGTGCAAAAATTTCACATTCACTTATTGAGCAAAACCCTAGTTTCCAAAATTGACCAAAATAATGGTCACTTCTCCATGGAACCAAATTAGAGGGCCACCCTAGCACTATCCCGATGTCTTGAATCCAACGGAGCTGACGGTTCGTTGATCCAAGCAATGGTCATGATTATGTGGCACGTTTGATCCCACCTCCTACAGGCTTTCAGGGACACCTGTTGAATCCCTACCCAAGGCATAGAATGGAAAACGTGCATAAAAAAGGGCTTCCGATGGATCGTGCAAGTGTGTTTAGGCACTTGTTATGTGG
Organism: Pseudotsuga menziesii; assembly: GCA_001517045.1. Taxonomy (NCBI): domain Eukaryota; kingdom Viridiplantae; phylum Streptophyta; class Pinopsida; order Pinales; family Pinaceae; genus Pseudotsuga; species Pseudotsuga menziesii. Next base: position 214,338 of record LPNX010605952.1, read on the forward strand.
GAACGCTAGCCACACCTTCACGGTCGAGCAATATGCGATAACCCCCATGTGCAAAAATTTCACATTCACTTACTGAGCAAAACCCTAGTTTCCAAAATTGACCAAAATAATGGTCTCTTCTCCATGGAACCAGATTAAAGGGCCACCCTAGCACTATCCCAATGTCCTGAATTCAATGGAGCCAATGGTTTGTCGATCCAAGCAACGGTCATGATTCTATGGCATGTTGAATCCCACCTGTTGTTCGCTGATTACACACCAGCAGCAAAAATCTTCTGAAAGCTGTCTCCTCACTTGAGGAAGTGGGAGAGGTGTGACCTTGGGGGTAAGCACAGAGCTAGGTGCTGTCACCTACTCCTAGCTCCTCCATTTAGGCTAACTCTTAACGAAGCCAAGGGGGGTAGTCCCTAACAAAGAGTTTTCTATGGCTCAATGTTTAAGTTAATTTTTAGATGTTTCGAATGCGGATGGGTGTTGTTTAGGAGTTATTTGTGATTTAAGATGATCAATGTGATGAATTGAACACAAGACAAACCAATCCACATTTCTATCACCGAAATTGAAAGATAGACAAATATTTGAGAACTTCACGAAATAGATAAGACATTCACATATATGATTTATAATCAAACATTCGATGGACAAATGGCCCAGATTATCAACAATGCGTAGAAGATAGGACCAGTGCCTATGAAGTCAACTTATCAAAGATGCTTCGAGTGTAAATATGATGTGAATCCCAAAAGATGCCAGTGAATGTTAGGTTTTTCAAGTGCTCTTGGCAAGTTTTAAGAAGTTTTACTTGTGATCTTCACTTATGGTAGCTGGATGTCCTAACCGATAATACCTTCAGTGGCTCTGTTCGAAGACATGACAGACCTGTCTAGGGTCAAAGCTAAGTGTTCAATAACTTAACTACCAGTGCCCAGATTGGGTAGCCCGGTGCCACCACTTGGAATTTTCCCAGATGCCTCGGTATTTATCGAACAACGCTGGTGCGTTGGTTATGGGGAAAAGTTTTAGTCAAGTTCCTCTTGTGGGGTTTAGAGATCCAATGCTGTTTCTAGGTATTTCGATCTATGATCGGTCAGAGCATACTCCGGCAAGGAGGAAAGGGGGTTAATTAATTAAAGGGGTGTGAGTTGCAAATTTTATTAAGTTAATTAATTAAAACTATATGACAGAGAGCGCTCTTGACCTCGTATTATGACCATGGTTCAAGAGACTTGGGTAATCTATATGAAGCTAATGTAGGGATTATGCAAATCTAAGATGCTCTCTGATAGAGAGTGCTCTTGACTTGTGTTTCTGCAAGTTCAAGAGTCTTACTTATGGATTATTAATTGATTAAACAAACACAAGATGATATTAGTTGCTTAAACTCTTCGATAGACAGAACTCTTGATCCACCTGATGGTGAGATTCAAGAGATTTAAGTAGTTGATTAATCTTAGAAAGATAAATAATTAAACTGAGTAATCAACTTAGAAGTGATGAATTAACAATTAGTGATCTAAGCATGAGATGTAATGAATGATGAAAACTAGCACTAATCAAAGTATACACACAACACAAGCCCCCCCAAATGGGGCAGGAAGAGAGTGAGGACTTAAAAACCCCACTCAAACAGAGATCTTTTATTAAACTTTATACAATGTGCCTTAAGGAACTTGATCCTTGAAATGACTTTTCAAATAAAGGTAAAGTAGCTCTACAAATATTGTAACCTGTAAAAAGGAGAGTGCCTTGTATTTTTACTTTTGAGATCTTTTATTAAACTTTGGAAAAAGGAAAAGGGAAGAAGTTTGAAGAGAGTAAAAAGAACAAAAGGAAAGAGAGCTGAAACAATAGAAGATGAGAGAAGGAAGGCAAACAAACTAAGCAAGAATAAAAAACAAAGAAAGGGGAGAATAGGGCAGCCAACTAAGAAGCTAAGGGATGAACAAAATTGAAGAATACGAGGCAGCGAAAGAGGAAATAAGTGGCTGTCATAAAAAGTGCAAAATAGGACAGCGAACAAAAAGTGAAAGAAATGGCCAAAAACAAGGTTAAAGGAAGCCAAAAAACTAGGGCAAAAAGAGGCAAAAAAGGGAAGAAAGCTAGGGCATACCAGGGCTGTCCAAAAAGAGAAAAAGGGATGGTAAAAAAGGTACTAACAGGGCAGCGATGAAGAAGAGGTAAAAGAAACAAAGCAAAACGACCAGTAGAAAAGGGATTAAGAAGAGGAACAATGGGAGGTTTTTCGCAGCTTAATTCCTTAAGTTTTTTCCAATTTTCTCGCTTAACCTGTCACGAAAAGTAAGAAACCAACGAGCTTCTTTCTTACAAAATGGTGGATTAGGCAATATACTACACTAAGAAATTACAATTTTAATACTTGCATAAGATGAGACATTGATACTACTACAAGTATTAACCAAACTAGATCTAAAACTTTGTAAGGTAAGCTCTTTAACAAAGGAAATTTTAGATCTATAATAACAAGAGATATAAGGATGAAACTTAATGCTTGGATCTACTTGTTATTAAACAGAGCATCAAAGTAATCAGAAAGTAAAATTTATTTTTAAGGGTGGATCTAAGAGATGGAACCACTTGGATCTTTGAATCTCTGAAAGCGCCCTGGATCTCAATCAGTATGCGGTTGCTAGATACTTGTGCTTGATTCCAAGAAAGGTAGATGCAACCTAGCTCATCCTTGTACTCGGTGCAATGGGGTGATCTGCAATCAAACAACTTGCATGATTGCCAAAACACGGGATTAGAACATGTACTATTTACTACTCTGAATCACAAAAAGCATGAGATATAGCTGAATAAGAAAATGCTCTTTATACATTTCAGAAAGTAAATGAGTAAGTAGATAACTTGAAACTACAAAAATCTACTCTTGTGTGCTTGTAGAATCCCTCTAAAGCATTTATAATTAACCATATATTAGCAAACAAAAGCAGGAATGAAATGGTATCACCTCATTAATCAAAGCACATGAATTCGGAATCCACACCACATGAGCCTCCAAAGCCTTTCTTTATTCAAAATGGTTGCATAAGAGCAACAAGTATTACAATAATTCACCAGAGGTTCTTTGCATCAATCATCCACCCTGATAGAGCTAAAAGAGTCTCTATTTATACAATGAGAGAGTGCTAAAACCCTAAAACCAAACCAAATACCCTAACCAGCCTGACCACCTAACAGCTGAGCCAAACCTAAGATGAAGGACCAGGAATGAGGGGAGGCCTCCACCCAGGCAAGGCGCCCCCACTCCAACTGAAAACACTGAAATCCACCCTCAAACAAGCCCACACATGTGGAAGCCGCAACCTGTTGAGGAGGGGCGTGAATGGGTGAAGGAGGCTCCTGGATGTTGGTAAAACCACCTCTTTAGGTCTGGCTGGAGTCTATTCTAGGTTTGGGAATCCCATTGATGGTGTAAGCTTCAGTATTCACCTCGATCAAATCACCGAATGGATGAGAGCTCTCCATCTCATCTTTAGATGGAGATGACATGTCTGCTAACTGATAATAAATTAATTGCTCTCTTAATGATGATTGAAGCTGAGTTATGACAACTCCAAACATCATAAGTGCTCCATGAGATGTCATTTAGCCTTTTATTTCATTGAATTTGGATTAATTTGGAGAGTTTTAATTTTCTCCAAACTAATCATTTTTTTAATAAAAATCATTTTTATCCTCAAAACTGACTTTTTTGAGAAAAAAGGCATTATGTGTTCGATTGCTGATCTGAAAGTTGGTTCTGACTTGATGGCTGATCAAGAATGATTTTTGGCTTAAGGTTAGAGCCTTCAATCACTGAATTCGGAGTCTAGATGAATTATTTACCACGAACGGGTTTTTTCCATTTAATTAATAGAAAAATTAACCCAAAAAACTTAGGAAAAGTAATTAAAAATTAAAAAATTAAAAAAAAATATTTTTTCTCCATTCGAAAAAAAAAAATTCGAATTTTTTTCATGTGTCCAGATGACTTAGGACAAGACCATGATCTATCTAAAAAATGTCTAGTAGGCTTATAATACTCAGTTGGGCTCTAATAACCCCCCAAGGCCCAGAATTCAACATCAAGCATTCTAGCTTTGGAGGAAGCGGGAGAAAACCTTGTCAATTATACTCAGCTGAAGGCAAAGCATAATTGTCAAGGGAAAAAAACTCCCTGGAATACCCTATTTGAGATTCTACGTCTCAGGAGACCGAACCACTCAAAAATATCCTACTAGCACATTTTATTACAAACCCCGCGGGGCCATGGTCAAAATTATTCAAATGAAAAACTGGCTAGCCAATATTTGCTAGACATGAAGACAGATCAACTGATACACTGGAATCAAAATTGGACATGTTTGTCAACCAGCGGCTCCTCAAGTAACCCAAGTATGGTACAAAAAGGTGAATAACACCACCTCCTACAGGCTTTCAGGGACACCTGTTGAATCCCTAACCGAGGCATAGAATGGAAACCGTGCATGAAAAAACTATTATATTTAAAGGTTTCAATGATCTCACTACATGCACACTAAAGTCAACTTCGTGAATCAACATGATTTGAAGCACAAGTCCACCGGATTTGAAAAAGTTGAGTTAGACATTAGATTTATTCTGAATTGAGTTGTGACAGTAAGATAAGATTATGGTTACGATTAGGGTTTCCTAGGTAGGGTTATGGTTATGGGCCATGCATGTTAAACAATAAACCCTAATTAGGGATAGGGTTTTCCAAGTTTGGCCTTCGTTGGCATGAAATGCATTGTCCAGCTTTGGCCCAAATCTCTTATTATCTTTTATTATCTTTTAAGTAGAAATTAAACTTTTAAATAATAAAAAATGAGATGAAATTCCAACACTACTAGGCACTACCCCTTTGGCAATGGACATGCGGGTATAAGAGGTGAGTTGTCAAGAAGGAAATTATACAAGCCTTAAAACATAAGTTTATCATTTCGGCATCTTGCTCCCATCATTCTAGTTGTATATATCGGTTGAAAACATTGACAATATTACCTACTTGAAAAATTAGGGTTTTAGTCCTGTAAGAGAGCCTACAAAGAACTTTGATAGGTATGATCTACAAAGGTACATGTATGTATTCTAATGTTATGTATATCATGTGAATGAGATCTTGAAATGTTCATATGATTGATATATATGGTTTATTGATCATACGTAAAATTTGGCATGTTCATTAACTTGACATACAAGAGAATTTTTGGCATATTTATAAACAACATTATGGAAAATTTTGCATATCAAGAACAAAAAATTGACATATTCATAAGAAACATACATGGAAAAATTAAAATTATGATACATACCTCATCATGCTAGATCCCACCTAATATCATACAACCAAGGCCTCCGGATCATCTCTTATCATGATGGTCTCCATTAGTCTCTCGTGCTATGTATCCGGTAAGAAGTAGCGTACAAGAACACAAAATTGACATATTCATAAGAAACATACATGGGAAAATTAAAATTATGATACATACCTCATCATGCTAGATCCCACCTAATATCATACAACCAAGGCCTCCGGATCATCTCTTATAATGATGGTCTCCATTAGTCTCTCGTGCTATGTATCCGGTAAGAAGTAGCATACAAGAACACAAAATTGACATATTCATAAGAAACATACATGGAAAAATTAAAATTATGATACATACCTCATCATGCTAGATCCCACCTAATATCATACAACCAAGGCCTTCGGATCATCTCTTATAATGATGGTCTCTATTAGTCTCTCATGCTATGTATCCGGTAAGAAGTAGCGTACAAGAACACAAAATTGACATATTCATAAGAAACATACATGGGAAAATTAAAATTATGATACATACTCATCATGCTAGATCCCACCTAATATCATACAACCAAGGCCTCCGGATCATCTCTTATAATGATGGTATCCATTAGTCTCTCGTGCTATGTATCCTGTAAGAAGTAGCGTACAAGAACACAAAGTTGACATATTCATAAGAAACATACATGGGAAAATTAAAATTATGATACATACCTCATCATGCTAGATCCCACCTAATATCATACAACCAAGGCCTCCGGATCATCTCTTATAATGATGGTCTCCATTAGTCTCTCGTGCTATGTATCCTGTAAGAAGTAGCGTACAAGAACACAAAATTGGCATATTCATAAGAAACATACATGGGAAAATTAAAATTATGATACATACCTCATCATGCTGGATCCCACCTAATATCATACAACCAAGGCCTCCGGATCATCTCTTATAATGATGGTCTCCACTAGTCTCTCGTGCTATGTATCCGGTAAGAAGTAGCGTACAAGAACACAAAATTGACATATTCATAAGAAACATACATGGGAAAATTAAAATTATGATACATACCTCATCATGCTAGATCCCACCTATTATCATACAACCAAGCCCTCCAGATCATCTCTTATAATGATGGTCTCCATTAGTCTCTCGTGCTCTGTATCCGGTAAGAAGTAGCATACCTTCGATGAATTCTGACTAGGCATTGTTCGTACCTAGAGTTTTGTACCAATGATTAAGTTGGTAAAGTGATACACACTTGCACCTGGTTTGTAATCCCTATAAAAATATCCACCCCTCTTTCTTGCATTGTTGTCATGTGTAAGATATTCACCTTTAACAACCATAGACTCGATGGGGAAGTGGTTGTTTTCATCATTAGTCATGGACATAATGAGGGTTTGCTTTCCCTCTATACAACGTGCCAACCAGTAATCACCACCCCATTCACTATCTTTTGAGGCAACCACTGCGTATATGTGACCTGCATAGTATGATTGTAGGTATATGAGAAAATATTTTTTGTGTGATACAAGGCCATTAATGTTAAGGAAATGCATCATACCAGGTTGTACAAGGTCTGATACATGATCAAAATCTATAGAAATAGACGATCGGTCTTCTTCCAATGGAGTTAACTCAACAATTGCACACTGATCAAGTGGAAGTGATATGCGATCCCATCCATCAACCCAATCCAATGATTCACACACATCCCAGTCACCATCACAACAAGACGGGCAAAAACAAGATAGTTTTCTGGTCCAAATTTCAAATACTGGGTTATCAGAGCTTCGAACCGAATGAAAGCCATGAGTCCCAGGAACGGTCTTGCATTCCCATGCATGTGAATGATCTATATCTACCACCTCCCAAAAAAATCTCTCCACATGTCTCTTTCTTGTGGATTCTACTCGCATAGCTGATTCCTCTCCCATTACTGACGTGCACCACCTGACTATAGATTGAGCATTTCGAATAGTAGATATTGTAGATAATTTCAATTCCTCTCTTCGTAGGGCTATTTTGACACATGCTCTCCTTTACCATGCCCAGTCTCGAAATAGTTCCACATATGTGGAACTTTGTAGTTTTTATGCAATGAACACAACCATTGAAATATGCGTGCATTTTTGAACTGACCAGCACATCCATCAGACCAAATCCAGTGTCGATCCATCTATATGTTCCCGCCCTTCAAATGATTATAGAACATGATGAAGCAATGACGTACATAGTGGAAGTCATGGCACCTATCATCACTTATGGAGAAGTGATATTCCTTTAGAATTTCTCTTTGCTCTTCATTGCTATTTGGGCCATGCCTATATGTGATATGCGCCATCAAGGAAACCTGCTCAGAGTGATAATATTGAATTTGGATCTCATTTTGAGGTTGTAGAGTGTAGTTCTCGGAAAAATCAACAACTGAAAGTATAGTACCACAAGGAAATGTATCTCTGCATATTCTAAACTTCTCATCCTGCCATCATGCCAAGTGGACATGCTAAACATATTAACGTGTCTTTTTAATAAATTCCTTGACAAAGACACTAACTTGTACCTGTTGACACAAAATGATCTCAATATCAGGTTTTTTTGTAAGTAAGGAATGAAATGAAATTATTCAAACATAAATTTATAGATAAATGCATGTATCTAAGATGTCACCAATTGTATTTTTTTGCTTTCTTTCCCTGGGACTATTTCATAGCTGATATATTTGAAACTTTTCATGTCTATAACCATATTCCCAAATTCATTATCTCCAGTCTCGTGCATACATTGGCTCAATAATGCCATTCTAGCACAGTTGGAGCAAGTTCCATCCAAACAGGATTTTGCATAGTAAGTTTGCCCCTCAGGCCTATTGCACATGATACTATGAATGAATTCTCTTGATGAGGTTGGTGGTATTGTTAAGGAGAAATCCTGCAAATGGTTAGTATGCAACACACGGCGAATGTACAAAAATGTTTCATAGTAATATTCATATTCTACATGGTATCTACAACAACAAGTGTTACGAAGAGTATTTATTCTAACATACCAGGGCTTACATTTCTCAAAAGATCTTTGCCCCAAATTCAATTGTCTATGTTCATTCCTAAATTTCTCGTATAGTTATGTTTGTGTTATATCAAGAAGATGCTTAATATGTGGTTCACGGTCCTTTGAACCCCTTCTCAGTTTTAGTACATCCTTCCGGTTTGAAGAAGGCCCTGTACTGCATCAACTAGCTTCATGTCACGACGTGGCAACCGACCAATAAAGGCCCAAAAATCCGTTTGGGCGGTTGTGTCAAGATGTTCTCTTCTAATAGAATACCTACGGAGGGTTTTTACATTCAAATTAACTAGTTTAGATGTAGGCTTGAGAAAACGAAGGACCCTGGTGTTCTTATTTACAATTGCTTGTGACAACACACGACAAGCCGCATTGCGGTCCTTTGACCGTGTGTTCTTACCAATTTTACCAAAGGCATCTACTAAGCTTTTAACTATATGAGAACTTGGTCCATAAGGCTTTATCATCTTTATCCCTAACGATTTCCTAACAATATTCATGCCCCTAGATTTTAACAATGATAAAAATAATCTACATTTATCTCGATCACATTTAGAAACAAAATATTTATTTAGTATCTATTGAGTTTGATAAGCAATACTACGTTTAGATAGCGTACCTTCAATGGAATTGAGGAGTCCTTCATCAACTTGTATACACTTCGGAGTTCTTCAATGTGTGCTTTCTAATGGAGGTAAGGGGCTTGGATTTCTATCATCTAGTGCATCAACAATACGCTCCGGCGATTCAGTAGCAACTTGTTGTCCTTCATTCTCTTCTTGGTAGTTGGATGGTGGAAGTCCAACATCCTCATCGATGGTCCGGATAATATTTTCTTCTTCAACAGTAGGCTCCATGTCCAACGCCTCTTCAACAGTAGGCTCCATGTACAACTCCTCTTCATGAGCTTCGTCTTGAGATGGTAACTTATCACTTTGACTTGATGTGGCATTTGAAACATCCCCTAATGAGCACCTATGTTTTGCTTCTTGAATACTTCCATGGGGTGCTTGTTTAACAACTATTGTGGAAATTGAAGGTCCCTCTAGTGAATGCTTCCTTTTTCATGTGTTGGATTAATAGGATGAACCGTCGTATCCTCTATAATTGGATTTGGATTAGTTTCCAAAGAAAGCCTATGATTCATCATGTCTATTCTTTTCTTTTCTTTCTCTTCTTCGATGACTTCTTAAGGTCTCTTCTTCCTTGCCGATTTTCTTCCTCGGTTACGTACATTCCCCATCACCACAATGATCAATGTCAATATAGTTTGTTTTTGTTGCTCCTTAATTACAAGCTTTGAAACCTTTAACTCGCTTTATAACTATTGATCCTTCAAGGTGCTTCAATCTTCCTTCTCAATTGTTCATATTTCCCATCAAAACAATAATGAACGGGAAAATTTACCTTTGGTTCTCTTGAATAATAAGAAAATGAAAGTTAAATCATAAATTGTTCCTCAAGCTGATTTTCTTGTACAATTGTGTATATCCACCATCACCATGAAATGACATCGAAGCTTGATATCTTATCCTGTGTGCTCCTCAAGCATGAAAGATATCCTCAATGTTACACCTGCATAACAAAAAGAATGATGGAGAATGTGTAAATTGTGAGTATTTTCATAGGCGGGCTCGTGCTCCTGGAAAAAAATGTACGGTAATCGGATAAATTCATAAAAACAGAGTGAAGTTGCTCTCGGAAAAAAACAATTCACTGTTTTTAAAGTCCCAAAACGCGCACACGTTATATAGAGTAAAAACGCGTACGCGATTTGTACAAGTATAACGCACACACGATATGGTTAAGCACAATTAATAGAGTGGGTGCACGGCTAGGGCAATGAATAAGATCATAATTTCCCAAATATTTTCTATGGCTAGCAACAAAACAAATGTTTTTAGTGTTCCCTTCTTTTCATGCATATAAATGTTGCTCTCTATAGCCCCAATAATCCCTACATATCTCTATCTCTTTCTAAATATACCTCCCTCATTCTGTCTGCATCCCTCCCTATATGTTCCTTTTTCTCCCTTACTCCATCCCTCCATACTGATGGTGATGAAGACGATGATGATTATCATGATGGTGATGATGATGATGATGATAATGATGACGACGATGGTGATGATGATGTTCATGATGTTGATGGTGATGATGATGATCATGTTGATGATGATGACGATGAAGGTGATGATGATGATGATGATGAGGAGGAGGAAGGTGATGTTGATGTTCATGATGTTGATGGTGATGATGATGTTGATGTTGATGGTGATGATGATGTTGATGTTGATGATGATGATGGTGATGATGATGTTGATGATGTTGATGTTGATGATGACGATGGTGATGAAGATGATGATGAACATGATGATCATGCCTCTTTTGATGATGATGATCGATGATCAATGATGATGGTGATGATGATGGTGATGATGAGGATGAGGATGGTGATGATGGTGATGATGATGATGATGAAGATGTCTATGATGAGGAGGAGGAGGAGGATGAGGACGAGGATGATGATGAGGAGGATGAGGATGGTGATGATGGTGATGATGATGATGAAGATGTTTATCATGATGAGGAGGAGGAGGAGGAGGAGGAGGAGGATGGTGATGATGGTGATGATGATGGTGATGATGAGGATGATGTTGATGATGATGGTGATGATGAGGATGATGTTGATGATGATGATGATGACGACGATGATGTTGATGATGATGATGATAATGATGATGATGATGATGATGCTGGTGATGATGATGTTCATGATGTTGATGGTGATGATGATGATGATGATGATGATGATGACGATGGTGATGATGATCATGGCAATGTTGATGATGATGATAAATGATCAATTATCATGGTGATGATGAGGATGAGGATGGTGATGATGATCGATGACCAATGATCATGGTGATGATGGTGATGATGATCGATGACCAATGATCATGGTGATGATGGTGATGATGATGATGAAGATGATGGTGAGGATGTTGATGGTGATGATAATGATGAAGGTGATGATGATGATGAGGAGGAGGATGATGATGAAGATGATGATGATGGTGATGGTGATGATGGTGATGATGATGAAGATGTTTATGATGATGATGATGATGAGGATGAGGATGAGGATGATGATAAGGATGAGGATGGTGATGATGGTGATGATGATGATGATGATGATGAAGATGTTTATGATAATGAGGAGGAGGAGGAGGAGGATGGTGACGATGGTGATGATGATGGCGATGATGATGATGATGATGACGATGATGTTGCTGATGATGAGGAGGAGGAGGATGATGTTGATGATGATGATGATGACGATGACGGTGATGATGATGTTCATGATGTTGATGGTGATGATGATGATGAAGAAGATGATGATGATGATGATGATGAGGATGATGAGGATGATGTTGATGATGATGATGATGACGATGATGATGACGCTGGTGATGATGATGTTGATGATGTTGATGGTGATGATGATGATCATGTTGATGATGATGATGAAGGTGATGATGATGATGACAATGATGAGGATGATGAGGATGATGAGGATGATGATGATGATGATGACGACGTTGGTGATGATGATGTTGATGGTGATGTTGATGATCATGTTGATAATGATGTTGATGTTGATGATGATGATGATGATGGCGATGTTGATGATGATGATGATGGCGATGTTGATGATGATGATCGATGATCAATGATCATCGTGATGATGAGGATGAGGATGGTGATGATGATCGATGATCAATGATCATGGCGATGATGAGGATGAGGATGGTGATGATGATCGATGACCAATGATCATGGCGATGATGAGGATGAGGATGGTGATGATGATCGATGACCAATGATCATGGCGATGATGAGGATGAGGATGGTGATGATGATGATGATGAAGGTGATGATGAT
>LPNX010605952.1:227115-252834 GCA_001517045.1 Pseudotsuga menziesii
ATGCTAATGATGATGATGAGGAGGAGGATGATGACGACGACGATGGTGATGATGATGACGACGATGGTGACAATGATGTTCATGATGATGATGATGCTGATGAGGAAGGTGATGGTGATGATGAGGATGAGGATGGTGATGATGATCGATGATCAATGATCATGGTGATGATGAGGATGAGGATGGAGATGATGATCGATGATCAATGATAATGGTGATGATGAGGATGAGGATGGTGATGATGATCGATGATCAATGATCATGGTGATGATGAGGATGAGGATGGTGATGATGATCGATGATCAATGATCATGGTGATGATGAGGATGAGGATGGTGATGATGATTGATGACCAATGATCATGGTGATGCTAAGGATGAGGATGGTGATGATGATCGATGACCAATGATCATGGTGATGATGAGGATGAGGATGGTGATGATGATGATGATGAAGGTGTTGATGACGATGAGGATGATGATGATGATGATGATGATGATGATGATGATGTTGATGTTGATGACGACGACGAGGATGGTGATGATGATGTTCATGATGTTGATGGTGATGATGATGATCATGTTGATGATGATGAGGAGGAGGAGGAGGAGGAGGAGGAGGAGGAGGATGAAGATGATGATGATGATGACGATGGTGATGATGATGTTGATCATGATGACGACGATGGTGACAATGATGTTCATGATGATGATGATGATGATGAGGAAGGTGATGAGGCTAATGATGATGACGATGACGATGATGATGAGGATGATGACAAAGATGATGATGATGTTGATGTTGATGATGACGTTCGTGATGATGATGAAGATGATGATGATGAAGATGGAGATGATGATGAACATGATGATCATGGCAATGTTGATGATGATGATTGATGATCAATGATCATGGTGATGATAATGGTGATGATGAGGATGAGGATGGTGATGTAGGTGATGATGATGATGATGATGATGGTGAAGATGTTTGTGATGATGAAGATGTTTATGATGACGACGATGAGGAGGATGAGGATGGCGACGATGGTGATGATGATGGTGATGATGATGATGATGATGATGATGATGATGATGATGATGTTGATGATGATGATGATGATGAGGATAATGTTGATGATAATGATGATGATGATGATGATGACAAAGATGGTGATGATGATGTTCATGATGTTGATGGTGATGATGATGATGAAGATGATGATGATGATGAAGGTGATCATGATGATGAGGATGATGATGATGATGTTGATGATGAAGATGATGATGATGATGATGATGATGATGACGACAATGCTGGTGATGATGATGTTCATGATGTTGATGGTGATGATGATGATCATGTTGATGATGCTGATGATGATGAAGGTGATGATGATGATGACGACGACGATGACGTTGGTGTTGATGATGTTCATGATGTTGATGGTGATGATGATGATGAAGATGATGATGATGATGATGATGATGATGATGGTGATGATGATCATGGCGATGTTGATGATGATGATCGATGATCAATGATCATGGTGATGATGAGGATGAGGATGGTGATGATGATCGATGACCAATGATCATGGTGATGATGAGGATGAGCGATGACCAATGATCATGGTGATGATGAGGATGAGGATGGTGATGATGATGATGATGATGAAGGTGATGATGAAGGTGATGATGATGATGATGATGATGATGATGATGGTGTTGATGATGATGATGAAAATGATGTTAACTACATCATGCATGTGTTTGGCTTTTATAAATTGCGTGCGCATTTGGCTTTACTAAATCGCGCATGCATTTGGCTTTACTAAATCGTGCTCGTGTATTGGTTAAATTCAAAAAAAATTTCCCACCAAATGACAAGGCCGAGCCTCCACCCATGCTTTCATGGAATTCCTATGTCTATGTGTCTGCTTTGTACTTTGCTTCAGATTCAACATGCCTATGCCTTGGAGTATGATAAACCATGGCTAATTCAGCATTATATCCAATTTTCCAATATGCTCGTGTTTAGTGGTTCGTCTGATTATGCTGCACAACTCCATTTTTTATGAGATTTTAGAAACAGATATGGTTTTTTTTGCAGATTCTAAATATGTAAATTTTAACAAGAATACATAATTTTTTCTATTTTTTTCTTATTTATCTTCTGTCATCACTCCTCAACTCAAAAAACACACTGTTAGTGTTTTGTCCATATCTCTTTCATTTCTCAACCATTTAGAAAAAAAATTGTATGGTGCACTAAAGAACACCGACCTCTACATGCTATATAAAACCCACTTCCAAACAATTGCATTAAGACATTCAAAAACTGCACCCACAATTGACGTACCATTTTCGAGGTTTGATCTCTTAGATAATTAAAAACAAATTTAAAAATATTATCTTTATTATTGGAAAAATAGTCGTGCAATAGTCCTATATGTTATCTATATGTATACTAGTTTTCGTAAGTTTATTCCATCATTTAGACACTCAGACGCTGCACCCACAAAAACATATACCTTATAATCTGTCCCAAAAATTAAAAGTTCCTGTTAAAAAATATCTAACTTTATATAGTAACAACATTTTCAATAGAAAAAAATTATATATTTGGAAAGGTCATTCAATTTCCTACATTTCTTGTTTTTTACTGATCGTAAGATTCATTGTGTAAGTGTCTCAAAATATCCATGCAAGTTGATGGATGTTTGTTTTTTCAGTTTTGTATTACATCTAACGCGCCAAAAGAGACCCTCAACTTCTTGCACACACCCAGTGCATAAGAGAGCATCATCACACTATGGTATGCATGTACATCATATTTTATAGGAGTGCATCAACATCATAGAGTGTACATTATTATCACATGCATTATCATCATAAGGTGTATCATATCATAGAATAAAGTTTATGCAGCATCATCATCATCTTCAACATCTTGATGAAATTGGCATCAATGACAATTTCATCAACAACATCCCCCTTTGTCATTGATGACAACAACTCATGCTCCCCCTGTGAGTATTCTCCCCTTTTGTCTTCATCTCTCCCTGTGTTTTCATCTCTCCCCCTTTGGCATCAATGGAAAAGGGTGACCACATACTTGTATCTGAAATCATTGATCATTGATCATTGTCCCTGCTCATAGCTTCCCCTGTCAATATGCATGATCCTAGGACCTCTCTGTACACTTGATTTAGTCATCCTTTCTCCTTTGAGTTCATCCTACATCCTTATGAATTCAAGGTGTGCTAAGGTCTTTGAGAGACCTTACATTTGGCTTGCCATATGGAAGCCATCCTCCCTGCTCTGATCAACCTCTCCTATCTGCAACTGCTCAGTCGTCTTCATCCATACTTGCTTCTTGGAATTTGTCCTTTCAACATTTATTCCTCCATCTGTACTAGTTTTCCTTGATGAGCTGTATGAGATCCTCCTCATGGGTTGTTTCTGTGTACTCTAATAGTCTTGAGCTTTGTGGCCAAATCCACTACAACTATAACACCTCATCGTACGACAATAAGCAGCAATGTGACCTAAATGGTTACATGTCCAACATCTGACTGAGTTCTTGGAACTTCCAACACTTCTTTGATCAACTTCATATCTCCATGCGTGAGAGCATGCCTGACTGTAGGACTTTGTATTCTAATCTTCAAATATTTTTGCATTGGTCTTCCAAGGTTCACTGGTTCTTCTTGCTAATGTGTAGGAAGGACTCTTCCTTGGCTGACTTCTTTGACTTGAACACTCTTGGGCTTTGTGACCAAACCCACTGCATGTGTAGCATCTGAAAGTGTGACATGTGGCAGCAACATGTCCAAATTGATTACATGTCCAACATCTGATTGATTCATTGGGGCTTCCACCACTTCTTCTTCCGTAGAGTCTACAATCCACAGCTTTATGACCAAAGTTAGAGAAAAAATAACAATAACCATTGAA
This sequence comes from Pseudotsuga menziesii, assembly GCA_001517045.1. Lineage (NCBI taxonomy): Eukaryota > Viridiplantae > Streptophyta > Pinopsida > Pinales > Pinaceae > Pseudotsuga > Pseudotsuga menziesii. The sequence continues at coordinate 231,075 of LPNX010605952.1, forward strand.
TCCACTTTCATACATGGGACTTTGGTTCCATCTTGGAGCTATTTATTTTTTGAACTTGCCTTGAGGAATAGATCTCGCTCCTTGATGCATTCTTGAACTACCAGGGTCTTTGTTGTCATGTGTAGGTGCATGGAGAGCAACTTTGGACTTTGATGGACCTGCTTCTGGAGTCTTCGGAGACCAAGCGTCATCTTTAGATTTCTCTTTTTTCTTCTTGTAACCAAGACCAGTTTTGTCGAGTGGAGATCTTTGGCAATCCAAGATCTTATCTAGGACAATTGAACTATCCTGGAACATGACAAAGGATTCATTCTTCTTACCTTTCTTCTTGAGACCAACTACCTCCATTTCCAACTTCTGGATTATCTCCTCCTTTTCTTCCAGCTGACTCTTTAGGATTTCTTCTATCCTCTTGGCTTCCTCCAACTGAGTCTTCAGAACATGATTGACCTCTCTAGTTTCTTCAAGCTCTTGAGCGTTCTTTTCTGGTTCTTCCTTTTGACTGATCAATTCAGTATTTAGTTGTTCAAATTCAGCATCCTTGTATTTTATTTGATCCCGCAACTCTTTGTCCTTGTGTTTGAGCTTCACAAGAAACACTTTCATTGTCATGGTCTTTTGTTGATATTCATTCAAGGAGTCCAACATTTTCTTTTTGAACTTCGTGAAGTCACTCTAATTGAGATTAACTATGTTTAGGAACCAATTGGCTCTGAGATCAATATTCAGTAACGTGAGATGTAACTCATGTGCAGTCTTTGATAGCCTTTCATCATCATCTGCAAGAATCTTATCAAATTCACCACACGAACTATTACAATCACAAGAGTCCATACCTTTACTAGAGTCATCTTCTTACTTGTATTCTTCTTGATTGATTTCTTCTAGGGGCTTGTATTTTGATTCATGATCTGTCTTTTTGGGTTCTGGTCTTGCCTTCTAATACTCGCTTTCCAACTTGAACCATAGGTCTTTGGCTGAAGTGCACTCTCCTACACTTTCCTTCATTGAGCTCGGAAGTCCATCCATGAGGAACTTCAAGGCTGTGGTGTTGTCCTTCTTTGCATCCTTCTTTGCAACTGATTTTCCCTTCTTGTTTGATGAGGCGGATGGATTGATAATAGTCTCCCAAACACCAAAATTCTTCAGATAAGCCTTCATTTTGATCCTCCAACTGAAATAATATTTCATATCAAGTATAGGCACGTCATTGCTTTATGACTCTACCTTTTCCTCCATTGTGTCTAAGGATCTCCTTCAAGCTTGCTAGGCTTGTGACGAAGCTCGACTCTGATACCAATTGTTAGACACATCAGGCACACAGAGAGGGGGGTGAATTTGTGTGTGTAGTCTCTCTTACTTTTTGAGTTTTAACAATCAACAACTAATTCATCAATGCATTATTCTACCATTTGCATAATCATTTCATAAACATATACACTTCATCATTTAGAAATCATAAGCATTTGAATCATGTTCAGTCATAACAAGAACCATAACACAAGAGAACACAACACCATATGATTTTATAAAATTTTTGTATTTGTTTTGGAATGGCTACAACCGTGAGGTAAAATCAACACCTACTGATACAAAGAGAACCTACTCTTCATCCAGGACCTGCTTGGTTTTCTTAGACCTTCGAAGAAGGATTTGAGGAGTCCAATCCTCAAGTGCAAGATTCTTCTTGCAAGAAATCATATGGCTCTGCTGCAAAACCAACCTCTGCTTTGCACATCAATATCTCTGCTCATCACTGCTGATCATCACAGCTTCTCATCTCTACTGCTCATCACTGCTACTCATCACTACTGCTCATCTCTGTTTCTCATCACTGTTGTTCATCACTGTTTCTCATCATTGTTGCTCATCTTTGTTTCTCATCACTGTTGCTCATCTCTATTTCTCATCTCTGTTCCTCATCATTGCTGCTCATCTCTACTGCTGGTCATCTACTGAGTCATCACTATATACTGATAAGTCATTTCACTGCCATACACTACTCATGTACATCATTGTACACCTCATCATACTGAATTATTGAACAAGAAATTCTGTTATGTTTTTACTGAACAGAAGGCATGCATCGTCATGCATCACTGTCATAGGTATGCATCCTCATCATCAAATATGCATCATCATCATCTCAGTGTGCACCGTTTATACATCATCATCATCAAGTATACATCATAGTGCATAAGAGAGCATCATCACACTATGGTATGCATGTATAGGAGTGCATCAACATCATAGAGTGTACATCATTATCACATGCATTATCATCATAAGGTGTATCATATCATAGCATAAAGTTTATGCAACATCATCATCATAGCCTCCATATTGTATTGAATGACTTCAAAGAGATATACCAATATATAGGCTCACATACTAAGATCAAATATGAACTCTATCCATGAGAGACATGTGTCATCACAAGAGAAACCCATCAAAATGAACCATACCTTTTTGAAGATAAGATGAAGAAATAGTAGAAAAACTAAAAGAAACTCTATATCTTGTCATCACATAACCCTCGTAACAATCTTTTCAACGAGCCAAGAATTTTGTAATTCCGATTCCGAATGAGAAAGATATGCCAATTTTAGTGAAGATGCCTAGAAATTTTTTTATTCAGAAAATTTCGCACTATTCTCCAAATGGTGCAAAATTCCTAAGAGAATTGATGATGGAAAAATGAAATGTTTGATATTCTATTTATATGAGTTGTGGAGAAAAAATATTACCTTGAACCGACATGCAATTCAAAATTACAAATAATTAAATTCTCTTTTGTTTAGTTGGTTCACCCAAAAAGGTGGGGTACTCCAACTTCAAAAAATCAAATCTCATCAACTCCAAGGAGTTAGAATATGCTCCACTTATCAATGGAAATGGATTGATGAGGACTATCTCCCTATGATGGGTTTATTTGAAAATTCTTTGTCTAATACCCTTAAATCCTTCAATATGTCCAAGACATCAAATACCCCACACATGAGGGTGCCAAAGACCATACCACCAATTACAAGAGTTTCAAAGTATTCTTCAACATATCAAGGCACGTATGTGGGCTCTACATCCATCTACATCCCAATATACATATATCCACAAATAGGACCATACAATGTCATCATCATCATATAAGAGCTCCATGACCCTAATAAGGGTTGCAAGTTAATTACACCATAAAGTGTGGGTCCAAGGGCTTCATCATGGCTTCTTCAATAAGGAAGAGGCTTTATAGGCTTCTTCAACAACCTCAACCATACAAGGAGACCCTTAAGGGTCAAGATCCATCATGACATCATCTATGGCGTAGCTGGCTCTTCTCATGGCGTACTATGATACCATCAGAGCATGAATGACCACATAATGGTTCATTAATGATTCTCCAACCCATCTAGGGGTTCTCCAAGGTTTTGGTACGATATCTAGGTTCTTCACTACCATCAGCAAGATCTTCAACATATTCAGCAAGGTGTTGGCTTCAAAATTCATCCTTATGGGTACAAGGACCCTGTCAACTAGGTACAAGGTGCTTGGAGGCACAAACCCACTCTGTAAGGGGTCCAAGGCACTGTAGGTGGGACTTGGTGGCATCAATGAAAACCTATGGGGCCATTGCAAGTCTATGTTGGAATCAATGACAATTTCATCAACAGTAATCTACTTCTTCAACCTTGGGGACAAGATAATTTAAAAAAAAATCTAACTGGCATTGCTTAATCTATATGTTACTAGCGCTTATGGCATTGTAGCAATGTCTATTTTACAGTCAAGGCATCGCATAAGAGACATGAATGCGATGCCACAAAATAGTTGATTTTTTTCCAACTAGTGTCTCTTAGGCGACTCTATACCAATGCATGTGATATGGTAGTGATGTATGTGTGACTTTAAATATGTTGTATAAGAGACACTAACATGACACTTGTTTCTTTGGTTTCACTTGTGCAACAAGTAAGACATCGCTTAAGAGACAGAAGGTTTTTTTTAAACAAAAAAGGTTATATCGTGGTGTGGTAGCTTTTTCCTTCTATCATGTCCCTTGTCTCATGCATGTGTACTCCAATCACTAGCAATTTTAGTATTTTGTTTGATGATAGACTAAATATGCATTCTACATTGAGTAATTACAATTTGTATACTCATCTAATCAAGTTTCCAAGGAACAATGTGAGTATAGCGGCGAGTGTTTATTTTTTTTCTTTTATATTCTCTTTCAAGCCTACTAGTAGTAACTATATATGTAGTTGGTTGAAAAAGTATTTTAAGACTAATAAGGTTTAGTACATTTGAAATCCATGCTCTTGTCCATCACTTTTAAATACATCAAGATAGAAATTAAAAAAGTAGTGCAACTATTCTCTCTCTTTTTTCACTAAAGATTAGACTTCTATGCCATTATTATTGACAATGTTGCTAAACTTGTGGCCATTTTTCCTCTATCTAAGTATCAACTAAATATTATTAAAGTGAATACACACTACAATGCAATCAATAATGTTAGCATATTTCATTCATCATGTTTTGGTATGAGAAAGAATAATCAAACCCAACTTGAAAGAATTCCCTACATCATCTTATGTTTTCAAGCTTAGAAAAACCTTTGGATACAATTGAGAAGCATGTAGTGAAGATGAATTCAATCTTTTAATATGAGTACGTAAGATTGATCCAATAAGACTTGTACTAGATAAGAAGGTATGACATACTCATGATGGACCTTTTCTAACATTGGTATAGATAAGGAAAACTTTCATTATTCATATGAGGAATAATAAAATGGACCTAAACTTGATCTTGATGAAGATAATTATTGTCTAAGCATCGAATTTGAAGATGAGCCCATGAACTACAATTGGTTGTCATATTTTGAAATAGTGACTAGTTAAAGAAGACGAGAAACACAAAATAAATCACTTATTGACATGCAAAATGTGTTTGATGAACAATGTTTTCAATGAGAATGTCAACAAGCTTATATAGTTAAGTTTTTGTATGATATAAGTATCTACTCTAAATCAAAAGAGAATTAATTATTGTCGAGGAATCAAAGTTGAAGATTAAATAGAATTACTACAAGGAAAAGAGTCAAAAGAAACTTCACATACTTGTTGACATCATGGACAAGAACACCCCATCTTTGGTCATGATAAGGTGCTTCTTGAGCCAGGCCTGCAAAATCCAAGGAATACAAGACAAGAAACAAATATAATTACAACTAATATTGTTTATATTGTTTATAAATACAACTAATATAAATACAACTAAATAGAAATACTACAAGGAAAAGAGTCAAAAGAAACTTCACATACTTGTTGACATCATGGACAAGAACACCCCATCTTTGGTCATGATAAGGTGCTTCTTGAGCCAGGCTTGCAAAATCCAAGGAATACAAGATAAGAAACAAATATAAATACAACTAATATTGTTTATATTTTCTTCAATCTTGCACAAAAATCTGTATTGATATCTATTTTTACTTTTGTGTAGACTAAATGTGTCATGCATTCCAAGGCTACAATATTACTAGAATAGGATACAATATAAGTTAGAATATAAGATTGCTAAAATACCCATTGGAGGATTCTTACATAGATTTATCCAACCTACATTCAAGGCTTCTTGTATAAGATGGATTACCACCTGATTTGATATGCATATGAAATAAAATAAAATATAAAAATATTAGAAAACAATGTTCAACATAATTATAAACTATTTAAAGGTTGATCTCATTGATTGGTTGATGATGTGACAATTTCATTATTATCTTGATCTTCTCTTGACATTGAGATTTTTTTATTCTCTACCGAAGAGGTGAATCATGAGAATATGGAAGCTCATATCACCTCGAACCACATCATTCTCATTTCCCCATACCCAATTTAATTAGCGCGTACTCTAAAAATTCAATGATTTCAGTTGGAATAGGTATTTTTTCTGGCAGAAATTTGAATAATTTTGGTCAAAATTTTCCAAATTTCAGGTTACAACTATCAAGTTCTGGAATTTTGGTTGCCTCAAGGGTTTTTGAGGGTGTTGAATCCATTTATACCATCAAATTTTCCATTAAAACACGATTAACTTCAGATTTTGCAAAATAAAAAACCCTGGATTCCGATAAAAAATGGTCATTCAACCCAAATCGTCAAACTTTTAGTCTAGTCCTTTAGTTAGTAAACAATGCACACAAACATCATAGAGGCAACAAGGCAAAAATGAAAATTAAAGAACACCATATATAACAATGTTAAAGGTAACATAAAAGAATGTCAAAAGTACAAAGTTTATGTTAATATAAGCCTATCATAGATCATGTTGGTCTACTACACTATTTCTTTCTACGTTTATTATTATTATTCAAAAGTTCCACAATTATGATGTTCGAATATTCTTCTTGGTGCTCTTCTTCTCTTGATTCATATAGTTATTGAGAACACAAAATATGTCTTTGTGCATGCAACCAAGTAGAATGCACATCTACAATTAAATCAAACCATTTATAATTCACTTCGTTTATATTATATGAACATAAAAAAATATAATTTCTAAGTCACCAGATTCATAGTACTTGGTGCAATAGGCATAGTGGTAGGGTAGTGGTAGGGTCAACCTTTGGTTGACCATCACCAACATTATAAAATACATGTCAAGGATAATTTTAGGGGCAAATATTCACCCATGGGCAAAATAATGGTGTTTTAAATTTTGATGGGGAGAATTTTATATAGAAATCTTTAAATATATTTTAAAATATTTCGCCCCAAAATTACATATTTTTTTAATATCTAAATTGTTTCACCTATCCAAAATTAAAAATGAAATTTATGTTAATATATTTTCCCCCTCCAATTTAATCATGGATCCTCCATTTTCGCCCTAGATTCATAGGAGTTAATAATTTTTAAGGAGTAATTTGCCCATGATTTCATTAAGAAATTATGTAAAATCTTCTTCAATGATTGGATTTGATGACACTAAATAGTTGGTTAGTAATATTTGGTTCATATAAATATTATAACAAAATGGATTTCAATTAATTGTAGATATTTTGTGGTAGAAAATAATTTATTTTTTATTTTGAATATATCTATTAATATTAATATAACGGATTAAAATATATATTTGATTTCTATTTATTATTGTATTTAATATCAATATTCACAATATTTTATAGTTCACCAATATTTTACAAACATTTTATAAACCAATGAAACATTTACCAAAAAAATATTTGAATACATATTTTATTATTGATAATTAGCCTTTGAATTTTCCTACTTACCAAGAATATTTGCCCAATTATTATATACATAAATTTATAGAGGGTTTTTAAAATTTTCCCTCGTACAGGCACTTTATCCATCTTCATGTGCTTGTAATGACATTTATAATAATAAATCCTAAACACATTTATAATTAACCATTCAAAATATATTGAGCTTGTTTACCTCCTCATCATTAGTAGAAATATTGTGCACTTGCCTTTCTTTATTTCGATCAAAGATTTATATCCTCATATGAAGGTGAGTTTTATATCCTTGTTAGTGGGAATAACATCATACTCAGTTGAATGCATATCACCAGCATAGATCCATCTTGAAAATGAATCTACCAAGCACTGAGAGGGATCAAATCTCTCGAGGTGAAAACCCTTCATCAACATTTGCACTCTAAAAAGGGGTTTATGGTTTTAATTTATCTAATTTGTGTAGTTTTAATTACATATATGCATTTGTAAATGTTTAAAATCTAATTTGAGCCAACATGTTATTTATTATAATATTTTATTATTTTTTTAAAATGACACATGTCAGGTCGAGAATGAGCACAGAAGGAATTACACATCCCCTACTGGGATGCATATTGCACCTCTTCGGTGCAATAACATAATGCAATTTAGTTTTTGAAAGGTTTTAAATTATAGTTTAACAAATCAATAATGAAAGCTTTTAAATTTGAGTACTTATATGTCTCCCTTTTATTTTGACGTAACATCCTAGGCTAAGTTTTTGCTGCCCAACCTTGTCCAATCTAGTGTTTGTGGCCTTCAAAGTGTCTGTAAGCCTACAAAAAAATTGAAGTGCATGTTAATGTGATTTAGTCAGTCAATTCAAATGCATAGTTATAAGTTCAATGTATATTATTTTACATTTCCCTGTTTGGTTCTCCAATTTTTGCAAGATGTTATTTTTTCATATTCTTCTCCTTAACAACCTCGGCTAGTGCATCCCACTCATTTTTGGGAAATAGTGCAGGTCACTCCTAATTAGGGTAGAATAGGATATACGTGCAATATTCACTAGTATAAAAATGAGTAATTAGTTGAAAAACCTTTGTCATTGCACTACAAGGAAAATACCTTGTAGTAGAGGTTATAGTGGAGGTTTTTAATGTAATCATATTTGTTGAAATTGTCAAAAAAATATTCGCTACAATCTCTATTATTGGTAGTGGATGTTTTAGTAGAGGTTGTTACAGAAATATGTTATAACTTAATAAAATGCAGCAATCAGAGGTTTTAGCAGAGGTTTCAAAATCAGTGCACTTTATATAGAAACGTACAGGTGCATTACAAATTTAAACCAACACTAGTTTTTAACAAAGAAATGTTGCACCAGTGCGTTACAAATAAATCAAAACCGATTTTTAACAAAAAAATGTTGCACCATAGCATTATTAACTTTTAAAGCATCAGTGCTTTATAAATTACATGCATTGGTGCTATAAAAATTACAATTGCATCGGTGCGTTCAAAACATTGCGAGCACAGGTGCATTATAAACATAAAAGCATTGGTGCTTTTACAACATTAGAAGCATCGATGCTTTATATAAATATCGCACTGGTGCTTTTTATAGTAATGAAATACCCAGTGTGGAACCAGGTAAATAACGTACAGGACTATTGGCTTTGGACGTGGTAATAATAGCGCATCAATGTTACTTATTTTTGACAGCTCACCGATGCATCCTATACAACGCACAAGTACGTATTCATAATCATAAAAACATCATTTTGAGTCTTCAGGGTGTTTTTCTTATAGAAGCATCTATGCTACACATTAATGACAATGCACTGGTGATAATGTTTTTTTCTTAATTCATTATTTATAAAAAAAATTGACATATTTATTATAACAGTATATATAAATTAAATTTTTCATTTTTCATTTGGATATGATGTTTGGATTAATTTGTTATATCATCAGATTTTCAAAGCTCTTCATTATAATATTTAATCAACGATGTAACATTTTACAACGACATTGGACAATTGAATAAAATAAAAACTTATTTTATTATATATGAATAAGAAACTCTTTCTCATACAACGTGGGGCAACATAAAAGTCCACAATAATCAAAATGTCAACATGTAATTGTTACACTTTTTGGTAACCTGTTGTCTTTCAATTAGGACACTATGTACATTACATTATACAAATGTATGATTTTCACAGGCAATTATTTCAAAAGACACAACAACTTGCATTAACATCTAATTATATTGATCGTAAGTCTTGGTTGGAAGTGTTGTCAATGCTCGAGCTATTTGCATGACTTGGGTTATTAATTATTAATTTGCCTCGATTATGTTCCTCATCTCTAGCTTCCACCCACAAACATAAAAATAAAGTGTAATGAGTGTATCTACATTGGTATACATAGTGCAAACTGAAATAGACCAACATAGATCCATCTTAACTCTGGATCTACCAAGCACCGTGAGGGATCAAATCTCTTTTAGTGAAAACCTCAAGTTTATCGCTCTAAAAAGGAATCCCTCTAGGCCCGTGGTTACCCACAACTAATATCTACCTCATTATTCTATTATGAACTTAACAAAATATAATCCAATTTATTTTCCATTATAATTGTCGAGGTGTCAATTATTGTAATTTGGAATTGTGTCATAAATGGTAACACATAAATCCTATAAATAGACAAAAGTTGCACTCATTCATTGATTATGAAGTAAAATATGTATTCTTGAGATGCATGTCATAGTTATATAAGGCTTTGCTTCACACACACACACACACACCAATTGAATTTGAATTTGAAAGTTGACATATGTGTGTGTTTGTGGTTTACAATGTATCCAATTAAATTTGGAGCTAACACACACACAAACATGGAGTTGACATGTGCTACATTTCAACTACTTTGATTATAAAAATACATAATTCAATATATTTTTCGTTATGATTGTCCACACAACAATTATTTTAATTTGGAATCATATTGTAAATGATAACACACGTAGATCCTACAAATAGACAAAAGTTTTTGACTTGGTGGGCCATCCTTTGGTCTGAGAAACCACAACCCAATGGAATCTAAGCCGTCAAAATCAATCGAGGATAACACCTGTCCTGGGCCACACCAACCCTTAGCATGTTGGATTTAGATGTCGCCTCCCAGGAGCAGTGGTATTGATCTCAGCTCGCCTTGCAGAACGAAACCCGTCTTGACCGTTTTCTCTACCGGAACTTGACACAAATAGACAAAAGTTGCACTAATTATATAATTATGAATTAAAATAGTTATTATCGAAAACTAATATTTACCTCATTATTCTATTATTAATATAACAATACATAATCCAATATTTTTTCTATTATAATCATATGGGCATTAACTACAATTTGGAATTATGTTACAAATGATCTCACACAAATCATATAAATAGACAAAAATTGCATGCATTCATTAATTATGAAGTAAAATGTTATTCTTGATATGCATGTCATAGTTATATAAGGTTTTACTTTCTCCCGATATATATATATATATATATATATATATATATATATATATATATATATATANTGTAGAAAGTGCCTTTTCAACGCAATAATATACATGATCATTATTTAAATTTAAAAATGTAACAAGGCAAGAATCGTGTCCTAAACAATACAAATTCTTTCAAAACCAAATCTCATGCCTTCTTTCAATAATTGTCCTCTTGGCTCCACTTCATGCTTTGTTTCCTGCAAGTTTTATACCCCATCACAAATTCATATATTTAATATAAGAGTGTTTAATTGTTCCATTAATTAAAAAATGAGAGAAGGAAAACAACATAGATACTTACAAAGTACACATTAAATTTTTGATACACCAACATATACTCACAACCCATACTTAACCCAATGTTAAGCAAATCTTCCACTGGTTCTTCTTTGTATATTAACACGTTTTAAAATAAAATATAAATATTTTAACAAATATGAAATCTCAAGCTGCTATAACCAAATCCAATTATTCACAAACTTTGTTATCACTCATTTTGTTCCTTGTCCTATTGTCTTATGTGCTAGATGGGTTCTACTTTCTTTTCTTTTCTCTAACAAAACAATTGAAAACTATTATTTAATGTTGAAAGATTTATTTATACATACATATTACCCAAGGACCAATTCATCATCATTTACATCTTCCATAATTTTAATTTTCTTAGGACGACATTATGTTAACTTGTTGTGGGTCCCAACATAACATTAAACATATATGCAATAGATTGTTCGAAACATGTTATCAAATATTCTTAAATATATTTTACTAAATATTCAATAAACTAACTCATATTGAATAGTACTTTTTGATTCATCTAATTCATCATTATACCATTTTCCCATCAAGGTTTTGCGCTCTTTTGCACTTGGATTGAAAAGAATCTTATCGAGCTTCCTCATTTTTTAGCTCTGCATGACACACATCGACGAATACATATTAGTTAAACTTACATATAATTCAAACATATTGATTTCATATAGAAACTAAAAAAAAAAGTGTCTTCTTCACTTTTTTGGATGTGTTGTGATGTGTCGATTGGAATTATTGTTACTTGAACTCTTATCACATATTTGTTTTCAATATACAACATGCACAATTCAATACAAAATATATTAAGCATATTTTACATATAAATCATAGAATTTTCAAATAATTTAGAACGCAGCAGTGCGTCATGGACAAAAGTGCACCGATAACAAAGATTTTTAGTTATGTTGTTAAGGGAATTAAGTTTAGATTGGATAATAAGTATTTTTTATTCTAAGAAAAAAAAGTATTTAAAAAAAATTATGTTTGTGAAAATGAATATCGAGTTACATACGCCTAAACTAAGAAAAAATGAAAATAAAAATTTGTGCTGCGACATATATTAAAGAATATGTTACATGATTTTTCGGTGCGATATGTTGATTTTAAACGCATCGGTGCAGATTCATTTAATTAGCACACTATTTTAGTATAATTTTTAAAAAAAATTGCACATTACTAGTGTGCTTATAAAGTAAGCGCATCGGTTCTTTATACTGAAACATGACGCACTAGAAACGCCAAAAGCGTTTTTTAGGGAAACAAATCAACAGGGCGGACAAAGTTTGGGATCCAATCATGCAATAAGTGGTTTCCTTGTATCATATTCCAAATGAATTTTCTATAGAAGCACAAACCCATTAAATTTAAAGTGCTTAAAATGAAAATATCTAATTGTCATGTGATAGATGGAAATAAACCCTAAGGTGAAATTTTGTAGACACTTAAAAAAAAGGGAATACAAAGAGTAAAAATTAAAATCTTAATAGGAACACAAACAAATAATAATTTTTATTATTATTGGGATCAATAGTAAAATTCTAATTTTTTTCTATGCATAGTTTTGAGTGGTGCACAATACCTTTCAAATTTTGATCTTTCGAATAATTTGGTTGCTCTACCTCCCCGACAACTCTGTATTGCAAAACTGTTCCCTCTAAATTTTGGCAAAATAATGAAATAGTGATCAAGTTTTAAGTTCTTAAAACACTTTATGAAATCGCTTTTTAACTGAATAAATTCCTGTTATTTTTTCACTTGTAAAAACTAAAAAATCTATCTTTTTTTATTTTTATTTTTGGTTTTACGATGTGCTTTGAGTTATAGAGCACTGGTGTGTTATATATCGTGTAGTGCGATGAATATACATAAGATGAAAATAAACATAAAGAAAGAATCTCCATGTAATTTTGTATAATTTACCGGTTACCAATGGGCTATTAGTAAACGGAAGCATCGATGCGTTGGTTTATATTACACGCACCACATTTACAATATTGATAAATGCATATAGAATATTTGATAACAAATATAGAAAAAGATTTAGTTAACGGATATTTTAGAGAATGTTCATAATTGATGTGGTTTTTCTTTGTCGCCCTAGTGCTTCTTATCATTATAAACACACCGGTTCATTTTGAGTTGATAAGTGAATCGTTATGCTAAAAAACTTAACTAAATTTATGTTTTAATTTAATAATGGAATACTCGTCTTAAATTTTGATTGATGTTTAGGTTTTGTTTGTGTTTGGTTTGTAATGATACTTTGGTAGTCAATTTCTTCTATTTTCTAAAGATCTTGACATGATCTCTTAAGGATTACATATAATCTTGATGGGATCTCTCACATGAAATATGTCCTCAAAATTTAATTAGTACTGTAAGTTCACAAGTATGTGTGTGTGTCTGTGTATGAGTGAAATTAGTGGAGAAAATCTATGTGTCAAGTCGCTTTAACTCTCTTGAATTAATGTCACTTCAATGACGCTTTTGGTTATTTAAATACAATGGCCTCCAGTCGGGGGCAGAAGGATTATGATTGCATTGAATCACTAATGTGGTTGAGCTGACACGATGTACTTATGAATGACATTCCTCACGTGAATAATTAAACTGACTTTATTAAAATGTTTGCAATTAGACATGTTAGGGTAGCCTTCAAATCCTTTCACCTCTATCTAAATTACATTCTCTAGATGAAATTGCATGGAATTTTGTTTGAGTCATGATCATATTTTTGGTGATATGCAAAGATTCCTCAGTGCTAAATTATTAGAGGTTCTAGATTGACTAATATCTAGGTGATGGGATTTAAACAAAATTATTGGATTATCCACCAAAAATAATGAAGTGGGATTAATGAAGTTAGTTATAATTTATAATCTATATATTTATGAGTCAGGGATCTATGCCAAACTAGTATTATGAAATTGCCAAATACATAATGAACTCATGAGTAGTGTCTAGAATTCTTAAATATATAGTTTTGGGAAAAAAGGTTGTTGTGATAAACACACTTTCCTCAATCTTGCAAACCAAGAGGCACTCAATCATATACACTATATGGGGGACACAATTTTCATCAAATATATTGGATGGTCCCACATAAACAATAGAAGGATGGCATATGAACTTGATTATGATATAAAATCTATATCTTATGTGAGTCATGGATCTATGTTGAATGCATGATAAGTGATTCTCAATAGATTTGTAAGTCCTATGTAAAAGATATTGATATATTTTTCAAAGTGAAGGTTGTGCTACCAATGTTAAGATGTTTGAAACTAATTTTCAATACTAGAAATAATGCATTATACTTGTAGGTTTAGCTTCAAAACATTTCACCTCTATAAGTGTTGATTATCTCATGTTGTAAGGAAATTCTTGTGTACCTTAACTCCCTAGGTTAGATCCTATGTTATTTGGTTTATAATAATAAAAATTATTATCCCACATGAGTTAGGTTATATAGGGGCCTTATACATCATAAAAAACAACAAATTAATAGATAAATATTTTCTCATTCTATTCATATCCTCATGTTTTTGTGTTTTTTCATAGGTGCTTTATTCTCTCTTACGGTTTGAAGGTACGTTATCAATATTTGATATTGCCTATTATATGAGGTTTCAATTGGGATCTGGTGTGTTATTTTCTTGAATTTTGAAAGAACCTTGAATTTTTCACCAAGTCCCTTTGCTAGGTAGTTGATTTTTTCCAAGGTAGGTGGGTAATGGTAGTTTTCTAATGTTGGAGGTCATTTTTGTTTTGGTTAAATGAATGCTCTTTTTATATCAAGAAAGTGTTTATTCTCTTACAAGTGGTTGGATTTCATACCATGCAATGTAACTTTGATTTGAGCATTTAAACATATGCCAAAATTCTCATTCTTTTAAGTGGTGCTACAGATAACATCAATGCAAATATAGGGGACAATTGCATGTTTGTCACTAAGATTCACTTTAAAAAATGGACAAAATTGATTATTATTTCATCATAAGTTGTTTTCATGTTAACTATTTTTTCAAATAGATTATTTTTTATACTTTCTTGTTAATGATTATTTTACTAATTAAATTACTAGTTGTTATATGCATTTTTAAAAAAATTGGATTTTGATTTTCCTATTCAATATTCCAAAAATGAAATATAAATAATTAAAAAAATGTACAAATAAAGTTATGAAATTAACCATGGTATCACTAATTATTAATCTCCTAATTGATATATTGAATCCATAATAAATATATTATTGTAATGGTTCCAATATTTATTATTATCCCAATGTGTGTGTGTAATTACATGATCAATTATATTTTGTATATCTTATTAGATTTATATAATACATTTATTTCTTTATAATAATACATTACATCCACATATTACTTTCAATTCACTATAATATTATGTTTTTTTAGTTAAAAAATATAATATAGTTTTTTATGATGATGGTTAACATCATCTAACGTACCATCATCACCATCTAACAAACATAAACAACATCTAAAATACACAAAAATTTAGCTAACATCATATTAAATACACATCTATCATCACCTATCAAACATGATAACCACGATCAATTATTCACATAAAAAATTAGCTAACATAATCATACATAAAGTATATCAATCACAATTAACATACAAATCTAAAAAAACACAACCATTACCTAACAACATTGTGTCCCATGCACACCAAACATCGCATAACATACACATATAATAAACACAAACATTCACATATAATATTGTCACCTACCATCATCTAAGATATCATCATCATTATCATTATCATTGCCATCTAACAAACACAAACATCATCTAAAATAAACACCTAAAATTACATCATCTAAATTATATATATTTGACATTGTGTATCATGGGTTTGATATTATTGTTCATATATATATATATATGAACAATAATATCAAACATACATAATGTCAAATATACATCTCAATTCAAATATCTACTATAGCATATATATTTATTCAACATCCAAAACAAGAGGCATCGATACCTCCAACAATAGAGGCAAAGGCATCAATGCCTCCACTAGTTAGAGGCAACCTATCTAGAATAGTTGAGGTTGTTTATGTAGTAGAAGATGATGAATGGTTTTCTATCCATGGATGAGAGGGTGGTCGATCAGTGTGCGGTGGATTCAACATAGACGGTGTTGGGTCAACTGCGTGTGGAGGAGAGGGTGGTCGACCAACTAGTGGAGAAGGAGATAGTGCTCGGTCATCATGGTGAGGAGAAGGGAGAGGAGGTGGATGAGACTAGGGTCTGTCAGCTGGGTGAGGAGGAGGAGGAGTTGGATGAGATGGTTCCTAGTAAACTTGGTGAGGTTAAGAAGGAGGTGGAGGAGGAGCTAGTTGAGACGATGCCTAGTTAACTCAGTGAGATGAAGGAGGAGGTGGAGAAGGAGTTGGATGAGATCGCGCATGGTCAACTTGGTGAGGTGATGGAGGAGGTGGAGGACGAGCTGGATGCAATGGTGCATGTTTGACTCAAAGAGGTGAAGGAGGAGATGGTTCCTAGTTAACTTGGTGATTTGATGGAGGAGGTGGAGGAAGAGCTTAATAAGATGGTGCTTGGTCAACTTTGTGAGGTGAAGGAGGAGTTGGAGGAGAAGTTGGATGAGATGGTGCTTGGTCAACTCGGTGAGGTGATGGAGGAGGTGGAGGATGACCTAGATGAGATGGTTCTTGGTCAACTCGGTGAGGTGATGGAGGAGGACCTGGATGATATGGTGCTTGGTCGACTCGGTGAGGTGATGGAGGAGGTAGAGGAGGAGTTGGATGAGATGGTTCCTAGTCAACTCGGTGAGGTGATGGAGGAGGTGGAGGAGGTGAAGGATGAGATGGAGAAGGAGGATAACCACCCTCATCGGATGGAGTAGACGAAGTCTGAATGTCATGGCCATCCTTTAATGCTAATATAAGTCTATTAGCTCTAATGATATGATGCATAAGAAGAATTATATTGATAATAAGGTCCATCAACATATCCACAAACACAAGGTCTCGTGTGATATCCTAAACTGGTATAGAGTGGACCCCCTCGAGCTATAAATGTAGACGACTTGTTCACCAAACATTGTCTATCTCTAGCAGTAGGCCTGCATTGCATGTCGGGTCTATGCAAATCAAGAATCTCACCAGTCGACCCAACCTCATCTATCTCAATGTCAATAGGTTGGGGAGGAAGGTCCCCAAAAAAGGTACCAATATCTGCAAAATATATAGTACACAACAATAATTAGACAATTTCAAAACACAATTTAAATAACGTGTTAGAATTAATTTTGTTTGCATTAAGACATTAAAATGAAACTATATTAATTTTAAGATAGCAGGTCCATTGTCTCAAATGTGATCCTGGAAAGGAACATCAACTGACCCCTCTTGGGAAGCATCTAGCCCCACATATGCATCTGTGCCTTAGTCATCCGCCTAGGGGAGGTATGGTCAAACAAAGGCCTCATGATTGAAAACCTCTCAAAAAATAATCAAAACAACTCTGAAGCAAAAGGGAAGTTGGACCTTCCTTTGAACTGTGCACAACATCTATTAAGACCAAAACAGAACTGTCACCAAATAATCATAGACCATCGATTACATCTTGGCCTCTGCACTAAATAATCAACATAATATAATAGAGGGAAACTAATGCGCTTCCCATCAATGGTGTAGTGAGCAATGGTCATCACCAACAATGAGAGGCACCTAACCTCCTCTCTACCAAGGAAAATTTGTTATGAGGTGCATCGGTGCTTCCGTTGAATACAAATGCACCATTTTTTATTATAAACAATTAAAAAAGGTGGGCCCAACATTTTAAATAAAACATAAATAACTTTGTAACTTATCCCTAATACGCTGCACTTATGTTTTTAATGCATAAGTGATTTCTCTTGGTTATCATGCATTGACGTTGTACATATATTGAAACACACCGTATTGGTTGTAAAATATTAAAATTGTTAACACAACATTTTTTTAATTTTACTCGATTCAATGCTACAATACACAAAATGCAACGGTGTTTTTTTTGTATGTACTGCACCGTTGATGGGTTTTGGTTTTTAAATATATTATTTTTGGCCTATGTTTTATGTTTTTTGGTCCATATACGGTGCGTTAAATGTACATATGCATCGAGGCTTTTGTTGGTACCTAGCACACCAGTTATGGTGACGATGCATTCAATATATGTATGCATTGGGGCATATTCCATGTTTAACACATCGATATAGCCATTTTTTTAAATATACCATTTTTTCTCTCATATTGGAAGGGGATTTTCGTGATTGATGTCTCACCTTTTTACCGCATCGGTGCATCTATGCATGAAACACACTGGTTTTGTTTATGTTTACAAAAGAAAATATTAAATCCTCCGCTAAAACGTCCACCCACTCTCTTGTTCTAGATACCTCTTCTATAAATGGATATTTGGGATATTTTATTAGGGGCTTCCACTATAACCTCTGCTGGAGGGTGTTCTCCTTGTAGCGTTGTCATTGTCATCATCATATATATTGCAGCATCATTATAATAATCATACAATCACATCATCATCATCACCATTATTGTCTTCATCTTCATCATAATATTATCACAACATTGTCACCATCCTCCTCCTCCTCCTCCTCCTCCTCCTCCTCCTCATCACTATTGTCATTTCCATCGTAATATAATCACATCATTATCGAAATCATCATAATCATTATCCTCATCTTCATCCTTATCCTCGTCCTCATCATCATCATCAATAAAAACAACTTAATTGTCATCATCATTAATGTTGATTAGAGTTAGAGCCTTCATTGTTGTATCATCTATGCCATTAAAATATGTTCACTTGTGTGGATTTTATTGACCAATCGTTTTGTTTCTCATTGTTCATAGGGTGTGTTAACACTTGTATTTAGCAAAGCAGGAATAAGACCGTGGTGGAGATAATATTTTGTTGTTTAAATACTTTGGTTTGAGGATATAATGTAAAGGTGGAACGATAGTCAAAAGATCGGCCAAGTTAGTAAAGATCCTAGGCCGTGATGAAAGAGGTGGGCAAACCAATGGCCGGTATTCCCTCCGCTCTTCGAAACATGCGAGGAGGATAAGATAGGTTCGGGATTTTAACCAGCGGCACAGATCAAAGGTTAGAAAGTTGTCCTAAGCAGATCCATGGTTCACATCAAATCCGCCTTGTGAAAGCACGAGTTAGTTAAGGAAATGAAGGCTGGCGGAATCGTGTATACTCCTCTCGATCCGACGGTGGGGGGGGCGGATCAGATCACATCAATGGATGGGATTCATTCCGTAATCAGAACCTGCATGGCGGATAAACCGAAAGCGTTCAGCGGAATGTGTGTGTGGTGATAAATCCGACAGTCGAGGATCAGAGGCGGAATGGATCGACGGCCATTATGATTTCCGGGGGATGAACCTGCACGCGGGATAATCCCGAAACACCCAGCGGAGTTCATTCTATGATGCTTGATCCAACGGTTGGAGATCAAAGCATAATAGATCAACGATTGTTATAAATTCCAGGGGGTGAAATTGCGCGAGAGATAAGTCCGAGGCTGCCAGCGGAATTGGGAGATGTCGACAGATCTGACGGCTGACAAATGCTGGGAAATCACATCAACGGCTGGAAAGGATTCTGGAAGATGAACGTGCACGGCAGATAATCCCGAATTGCCCGGCGGAATCGGGTACGTGGCGGATGATCCGACGGTGCGTGGGTAAAGGCATATCGCATCGACGGCTGGGAATAATTCCACTGATCAAAGTTGCTCGAAGGTTAAAGCGAAGGAACCCAGCGGAATTTGGTAAACGCCACATGATCCAATGGCCCACCGGTAAAGGTATGTCAGATCGATGGATGTGGATGATTCCGAGACTCAGAGTTGCACGATGGTTAAAGTCAAAGGGCTCAGCGAAATGTGGGACGTGGTGTTTGATCCGACAGTGAAGGGGGAAGTACGTCACATCTACGGTCATGAGCGATTCCGGGAGGGAGACTTGCATGGTGTTTATCGCCAAGATGCCCGATGGAAAAAGATACGTGGCATGCGATCCGAGGGCCAAAAAATTGCAAAGAATAGATCAATGGTTGGTAATGAATCCGGAGGAGAAAGACGCGTGGTTGATAGTAGATGGTGGTTGCGGAAAGTAAATGATCATACACATGGCGAATTGTGGTAGGCTCCAGGGATAAAAGCGGCCTATAAAAGTAATGTTGACCCACATCATTGTTATTTTATTCATTGGGAACGGGCGAAAAGGACTGGTCTATCTGTCGGCTTCCATTTGTCAGTGCCCAGCTTCTATTCGTCAGGTGCAGACACGCTCTGGGCACGCCCCTCCACAGTAAACCAGGTAAAACTGAAACCCAGTAACTCTGTAATTCCCCTTCTCAAAGTTACCAGTGTGAAATTCAGTAATGGACCAGGGAGAAGAAGCTCAAATGTCGGGTCAAGTCGTAGATGATAGAGAAGAATTCTTAGTAGACAGGGATAGGAATGTATGCGACCCCTTCCTCTCTGTGGAAAGCATGTCTGTTAGCAAAGAGAGATTATGGCATTACCATTCGTGAGGGAACAATGTGTTGAACGTGTGCAAGTATTTCCTGTACTATTTTGCCATTGAGCAAACTCTCCATTTCCGAGAGTTCGCAGAGTGGTGTGCTGTGAATTATTCTCCGTCTCAAAGAATTATTGTCAGTCGGTCTACGTCCAAAGTATTGTGTAGAGTCGATGCTGCGGTCATCCGAGAAATCCTTAGTTTGCCAGAAAATTACCCAGATAGTCGTGAAGTGATAAATGAGTCAATCCTAGTCGAATTGTACAAGAAGTGCGAAGCCGAAACCCGCTGTAAATTCCTGTCGAGTGTTTTAAAGGATGGTCAGTCTTTAGATGGTGTATTCATGCCCTACCCTGTACATATTTTCAAGAGTGAAGTTCAATTGGTCATTTCTTTGGTGTGTCAAGTACTAGGCCTAGATGAGGATTGTCGTGTGGGAGAGGTCGTTCTCGGATTTTTGTTGAGAATGAGTTCCCTTGTTTCTGAGTCTCAATCAACCCTAGTTTTTAATTTAGATGAATACCTGGCTGAAGCAATTCATCTTCAGCTAAGCGAGTTCCCCAAGGTCCGGTTTTTCAGGTTCCAGACTTATTTGCTTAATATGCTACTATGTTCCAATATCTCTGAGTTGAAGTTTCTGAGTACTATGTGCTCTTCTGATTTACCAAAACAAATCAACATGTTCGAATTTGCCAATTCGATCATGTCTGAGATGTACAAAATGCTGTTCAATGAAGAACTACCCCGTGTCCTGGATGAAATGAGGAGCTTAATGCAGTCTTCACCAGAGGATCGGGTTGGAGATTGGTTTTTGTACAGATATTATACCGTGTTGAGAATATATGGCTTCACTGGTTAGCCTTATAGGCTACCTTCTTTCTTGACCCCGAGAATCTTCGCATTGGAATTCATGAGACAGAGATTGCTGTCCGAGGAGGAACATTTTTGTGCTTTCAAGAAGTCTTCAAACATCAAGTTTCCGTTTAAGGTTGGCACCTTCATTTTTAAAAGCAAGGGTGCCTTGGTTTTTGTAG
>LPNX010605952.1:253015-301943 GCA_001517045.1 Pseudotsuga menziesii
GAGTCTGCTCCCGAGGGTAAGAAACTTGTACAGTTCAAAAACATCTCTAGTTTCAGCTAGGGATGCTGAGAAAAATACTTTTAAGATGGCCATAGTGAATGACAAGAGGATGTCTGAGATAGAAGTCAGGCTGGACAAAATCAGCACCCCAGACAAGATTCAACTGCATAAACAAACCAGTGACATCCTCTACTCAAATTTACTGCAGGCCATGGTGAGGATAAACAAATTACAGGTGTTGGTAGACAAATTGGAAGTCCAGTTAAAGCATGAGAAAGTGGAAAATAAGGCAAATGTTATTCAGATTAGAAAACTGCATGTGGACATTGCTAGCTCAGACAATACCCAAGCTGTCAAGAAGTTGCTGGAAGAGAAAGATAATGCGCTCCAGGTTTTGAAGAAGAAGTTGAAGATACCAGGCTCAGAACATGTCCAATTAGCTGAATTGCTAGCTCTCCAGGAGGAGAAAGATAAAATCCATCAGGAGATGATGGAATACAAAGGAAAGACTGGAGATCTGCAAGAGGAAAAGGATAGGTGGGAAACCGAGAGGGAGGAGCTGCTATCCCAAATCTCCGTGATGAAGAAAGATCAGACTGAGGAAAAGGAGATTATGGAAGAGCTAATGAGCCAAACCCCTGCCGGTGATGACTTATCTATTGTAAATATCCAGAAGCCATTAGCTGATTTTTCTGCAGATGACCTGTTGGTGTCTATGTCCCAAGTGAGTTTGAAGGAGGAAGCTATTAAGGAGCTGAAAGCCGAGAATGAAAAAGTAAAGGCCGAACTAACCAAGATAAGTGAAAGCAGAAAATAGATCTTGCAGGACAAGAGTCAATTACAGAAAAAGCTCGAAGAGCTAAAAGAAAAATGCATTGGGAAAGGCCCTCTTCAGGGGGTGAAACATATTATTTGGGATACCCTGACTATAGAGATTACCAAGTTTCGGCATTACTTGAGTTTTATTGATGATTTGTGTATACTGACAGAGTCGGCCCAACAAAGACTGAATCTGGTGAATGAACACATGGCAAGAAGACCCCTCACTACAGCTCAGATTACATTAAATTTTCTGAATTTACTGACATACCAAAAGCTGCACGACATGGGCATAAAGGACAGAATCTCAATAGTGCTGTCGGCGAAGAAGATCATCCACAAACACCATTTAATGAAGATTGTCCAAGAGAAGTCAGAAGAACTGCTTGTGCATGTCACTAAGTTCAAACAAGAGTTTAAAGAGTTGTTCGAAGATGGACTGCCGTCTTTCTGGAACGAAGAAGGTAGGATGCTCCCGCCTGAACATTATCATCACCTGCTTGTCCGGGCTCGCATGGACCACTCGAAATTTAATAACTTGGAGAAGAACCTGACAGGGAAAACCCTTGTAGACATGTTAACAGAAGATTTTGAAATCCTGCAGAAGTTCGTCGTTATCAGAGCCAGATTGCCCAAGAAATCTTATGAAGCATATATGGAGCTCGAGGTAGCTATTCAGGAGATGATGGAGTGTGACACCCCAAGTTCGGAGCAGTGGAAAGCTGTAGAGCGGTTTGGGAAAACAAAGTATATTCTTTCCCCCTAGGAACAGGTGTTAGGTGCTGAAGAGCTGATGGGGCAAAGACATGGAGCTGATGGGGGCAAAGACGTGGAGCTGTTGGGGCAAAGACATGGAGCTGATGGGGACAAAGACGTGGAGCTGTTGGGGCAAAGACATGGAGCTGTTGGGACAAAGACATGGAACGGTTGGCTGAAAGTTTGTTATCTGGTTGATTTGTACTTAGTGATCTGTTAGGAATGGAGTTGTAACAACCTCCTAGTGGTGTAGGAATTCAGTTACAAACTCTAATTTACGCCGATCATTCTGTTATTGATCTGCTGGGGGCAGACTTATTATTTTATCTATAAATTTGTATCTTTTTATGAGATGGCGGTTGGAACCCATCGAAGGAAGTGATTTGTGGAGAACATATCTGTTTTATTTTAATACCAAAAATGAATGCATGAGAGCTTTTTCAGAGATTCATGTGTCATTGATGTTGCAGTCCGTGCTTTCTTTCTTTGTGTGATTGTATTTTCCCCTGTGTAACACTCCATTCTGTTTTTTCTTCATATCTGGAACATAGTGTTTGATGATTAGAATTCATATGCTTATGCTCTATTCATCGTTTCAGGTATTATATGATTTTTTCTACTAAAGTTGATATGGAATTCGTCTTAGACGCTCTGTATTGATGGGTTATTCCCTCGTCATTTCTATTTCACCTTGATAAATGGAATGACTGCAATTATGTGATTATCTTGCCTTTGATAAGTCTTGTGTATACATCTTTGTGATCTTTTATATGTATATGACTCCATGCCCAATGGATATGTGATTGTTTCAACCGAACAAATAAATCTTTAAATATTGTTTACCATCTGGTCTTGTAAGATTTGTATTGAGAGATCCCTCTCTGGAAGAAAATACCAATTTCTTCCTAAAGTGGTTTTGCCGTTACCTCGGGGTGTACCTTTTACAACCTGGGTACATTCTGAGTGCTAACAGGGTGAAAAGAGATATCTTGAAGATGTTGATATCGTCATGTTATTATATGATGATGATGATGATGTCAATGACTATGATCATAATTGTCAATGTTATCATCATCTTTAATATAGTCATGATTGTCTTTATCATCATCAATATAGTCATGATCATTGAAATTATCATCAATATAGTCATGATCATCGTCATCATCATCAATATATTCATCATCATCATCATCATCATGGTCAATGTGTATAAGATGATTGTAGTTAGAGGTTATAGTGTGTGTGGTGTTAAAGTGCGTTGTGGGACAATTGTGTTAGAAGTCATACTGTTGTTTAGGGTCATAATAACACCATTTAAGGTGTAATACTGAAGGTGTGTGAAGGGTTATAATGTATCTCAAGGTAAAAGTAATCAAAGGTAAATGTTCCCTATACCTATTATATTTTATGTTTTTAAATTAAACTTACCATTGCAGTAAATACCTACATCATTCAAAACAACCTAGTAACCTTCCATGTGTCATGATGATTGCGATGATTACAATTACAACAAAAAAGACGACGATGATGACAGCAATGACGATTATGATGACAATGATGATGATGATGATGAAAATCATGATTTTCATCATTCTCATTGTCGTCGTCGTTGTCGCCGTCATCGATTTTCATCGTTGTCGTCATGGTCTCATCATTTTATAAAATGTTTTTCCAGGTGTTGATGATTATGCCAATTAGGATGATTCCTTTCTATTGTAAAAGTGCTTGTATAGATTGGTGACTTAATTTTCAACATGTGACACTTTGTTACTTAACTACACAAATTAGTTAGGTTCAAATAGAAATTCCCTCACTCTTATTTAGATCAAAGAAGATGCCCATACAGAAATATTACTTATTAAGCCAAGGAGGGATAACATAAGTAATAACATAAGAAGAATGAGTTTTTTTCAATCCTCCCTCATCTTTAAACTAGGAAATTTAAGGAGGGAGACAAGAAGTAAACTAAGGAATAGGATCCCTATATAATCCACTCACCACAAAGCTTTAGAGAATATATAGTCACATTGATAAGAAGTGAAATATTATTGGGATGATAAAGGTAATTAGAAGCGCATAACCCATCCTAGAAAGGTAAGGAATCACAATAAGTTCTTAGTACTCAAGCTGCAGTGAATCCTATCTAAAACTATACATGGAGTAGCTTAATCTAAGGTGATCATGATGATGACATTGAAGATGACAATGATGATGATGATGACGACAACGATGATGATGCGATGGATTTTTAATCACTCATGATGATTGTACCAATGATAATGATGATGACCATCATTATCATTAGCACATCCATCGTCATTGTCATCATTGGTATAGTCATAATGCATGATGACGTTGAAAGAGAGAAAAGAGAAGATAATGATGATGACGACGATGATGCTAATTATAATGATGATAATGATGATGTTGATGATGGTGATATGATTAAATATGATTATGGTGACGATGATGGTGATGACAATGTGATTATATGTTGATGATGATGATTTGGGAATGATGAGTTAAACCACCATTTTGTGTTCACTATGTGATGACTAAGGGTTGATTCATTATTAATGGATTATCTTCTAAGGAAGCATACACATTATGTATCATTGTCATGAGCACCCCCAATGGGTAGGTAATCATGTCACATGTTTGTACATTATTATATGATGACGACGACGATGACAATGGGTACAATGATGACGATGATGAAAATGATGATGATGATGATGACGATCATGATGACTAAATGTTGATTATGAATGTTGAGTTTGTGGGTGAGTCAAAAATCATTTTTTGCCTACTACATGTTAACCAAGTGTTGATTGAACATTAATGGAGTAGCTACTAAAGAATCGTATATAATATTGTGTATCATCAACATGATCACCCCAATGGGAGGTAATGTCACATGCTTACATTATTATATGATAATGATGACGACGACAATGGATAGAGTGTGAGACACAATTGACCACTAAGATCTAGATAAAAAAAGGAAAACCATAAGAGTACTCAATTTGAATCAGGTGATCACTTTATTAAATTATAATATTTATTACATATTAATAGACATGTCATAACCACTAAATAATTATCGACAAAAAAACCATAAACATCGTTTAAGTGACGTTTAAGCAATCGACAATTTATTTCTATGCATAACAAAGTCTAAGGTGAACATGACGACACTTAAGAGATATTCCTAATATCACTTACATGATGCCATAATCATATTTTCACTTAAGAGACATAAATTGGGAAATAATTTAAAAAATACACTGAAATCACATGTATCTAGTGAATTTCGACCTTGAAAATTATTTATTTCAACAAATGTCAATTGAAACATCAAATAAGAACCCCAAATGTAGTAGTGTTTAGACATGGCTAAAAGGGATAAGGGAGAGGATAATGGAGAATAACACCAATAGGGTGAAGACCACCAATGCTCTATATCTCCTTAAAATAGGTCTAGTTCTCTCTATCCCTATATTCTTCTTATAATTTTGTTCAAATCTTTAGCCATATGACAAATCTTTTTCAAACTTACTATTTTTTATTTTTTGTTCTTGTTCTGATAACTTGTAACTTGTAATGGCCACAAGCTAGGACATACCAAATTTTGTTCTCCTAGCTTTTCATTTCATTACATAGGCCAACGACCAAGCAACATAAAAACAATCTTAAATTTTGTTCAAATATGCTCTATGCCATGGACTTGATAGCACGTCATAATTTTCATGTTAAAATACCTCTCTTGAACCTCTGAAACATGTGTGTAATTCTTATCATTTTTTTCTTTAACATAACCATATTTTTACCCGATGGGGTGACTACCAGGAGAGACGAGTGCATTCATGGTGAATGGACAGGAGGTGGCGGGCAGGTTGAGCCGGCTGGTGTGATGGAAGGGGTGTTGGCATCGGCCTTAAAGAATGATTAAATCACCCCCACTCCCAAGAGACAATATGTACATCACACACAAGTGCATTCTTTGGGTGTTTATAACATAGGAGGATCTCAAGATAATGGATGATAAGCCAACAGTAAATGGCAATCGGGCTTCATTCACACATTCGTTCTCCATCATCTTACACTCTAGAGATTTTCTCAAGTCTCGGAACGTTCAGTGCAGAAGTCCACAACTTGCTTTTGGGTGCTTGGGTGGTGGAGGAAGCCGAAGGATGGATCGTGAATGACACAAAGCCTAAGGATGGATCGTGAATGACACAAAGCCTTGACCATATGAGGACATGGCCGTCGTGAGCAACAACAGGAGACCAGTGGCATGAGAATTGTCTGCCACTTGGCCTTTATGACAGATAAATTATTGGATATAAGGAATGACATACCGAATGTGAAGGAGGATATGCAGACCAGACTGCAGGAGCTCTTCATGATTGACTGGTATGTTGACTAGACTGCAAGAGCTCTATCACTGGGTGCAAATCATGATTGAATGGTGTGCAGATATAATTAATGTCTTCCATCTCCCCTCACCGCAACTTGTGGTAACTATGGAGCCAAAAAATGGAAAAATTTGAACAAAACACGGAGGCAGGGAAAACACCGACTCCCGCGGTGCTGAACACCCTGCAGCTACCCGCCTCGAGGTCAAGGAAGAAGCAAATTATTCGGAGACAAAGGAGGAAGCAAATTATTCGGAGACAAAGAATTTTGCACAAGAGCGGTGGCCCACAAAGGCCACTACCAGCAGCAGCAAGCGTGAAGCCTCGACCCTCAATACGAATAGTGGTGAGCCCCTGTGGAACAAGCAGCATCTGGACCCAGGATATTCGAAGTAAATTTCTATGTCGACAAATTTAGTATGCATACGGTTTGACTGGTTAACAACCCTACTTTCCTTCATGATATGTGCATGTATTGTTTTGTTAGTACCGATCTAGACTTTTTTTTTTTTATACTGTCAGTCTATCGTATGGAGCCCAATAGTGGTAACTAGGAATTTTTTTTTGGAAATTGTTCTCTTATTCTAAAATTAATCAGCATGAGGCAGAGTAGAGCAATGATTGCTGCCACAGGTTTATTGTTGGTTGTTGTATCTCAAAGGGTTGAGATGTAATGGGCAACATCTGCGACAGCAATCATTGCTCTGCTGAAACTGGTTAATAGGGGCATTTTCCAAAAGTATTTTGACTTTATTCCTAAGTTTTTTTCTCTGGTAGAGGCTCAGTTAAGATTATCTACTTTTAGATTTTGCAATGATATAATGGATGTACTAATTTACAAAAAAAACATAATAATTTATCTTTACTCTTTAATATAATAAACTTCAATATTTAAAGTTTAAATATTGTTAATCTATAAAAATCAAGTGAATTTGTAATCTTTCTCTTGAGGGTATTGAATTCGGGTCACCTTGCAAAAGAAATCCACACCTTAACCAAGTAAGCTAGCAAAAATTAACATTATTTCATTTATTTAATAAAGCATGAATATCAGTATTTATTATAATAATTGAAGTACTATTATTATATTTTTTTATATATTTAAATTATTCTTTACAAAATTAAATATATATCACACAAATATCAATTCAATCGTTTTTAATGTTATATAAACTTAAATAAATACAAGATTTAGCAAACAAATAAAACACAATTAATTCAATTGCTTTTAATGTTATATAAACTTAAATAAATACAAGATTTAGCACACAAATAAAACACAATTAATTAAATTCAGTTTTCTTTTAATATTTGTTTTTAGAGTATTGTACAAACAAAATAAAACAAGGTGAATATGTTACATATTGCCTACTCTCTCCTCAATCTAAAAATTGAGAAAGTAAATGAAAAATGAGAACATAGAATTTATTAGATCAAATTGTCTTTATAAAACATTAAAATAAAAATATATAGAATTGATAACACCAAATCAAAACATCATATGAAAAGTGGCAACACTTTTGTTTTTCTAATACACAAAAGTCAACAATGTCATCAAGGAACATGTTAAGGATCCATAATTTTCTTAAAGAGTAGATACCTTGGAGAATCTCACTAATTATCATATTTCCAATCATAAAATGTTTGTTGATATTTTTTTAAACATATTCAAATTTTTAAGTGTTTTTTTATAATTTTTGGACAATTTTGATAGTTAGAGTGAAAATTTTTAATCCTATAGAATTTGGGCAAATCATATTAAGAAAAAATGGAAAATGACTAATATTATTTTAGAAAAAACCTTGAAAATTAGCCCCTAAAATTTTTCATAAATGGCATGTGTATGTTGCCACATGTCACTTTTTAAAAATTCCATATTAACTATTTTTCTATTTTCTATTTTAAGTTTTAAAAAATAAAGTCATACTCTCGAAAGTTTATGCCACATTGATAACCTCTTTGACCTATCACCAAATAAAATGAGTGAAATTAAAAAAAATTAAATTTATTTTCATTTAAAACAATTAATAAATTGTTTTTATTGATAAATCGTATAGAATGAAACTCAACTAATGCAAAGTCAAAGCGCTTTTAATTGTAAATGAAAAGTATACTTAGTGTTTTGTGACAAACTAATAAAAAATCCACCAAATTGTTGATAAATTCACTCTTACCCCTTGTTAAGAGAGCTTAGATTGGATGGCTGCTAAAATTGGTTGTGATACTCCCCACTTAGGTTCAAATCTAGTCTCAATATGTTATGATGTGGAGATGGGGATACCTTGACTCTTAGGTGAATCTGCTCAAAATGACAAAATTTCTAGATTTTGCTTAAAATGAGCAAATTCTATTGTTTTTTGAGTTGGGATTCAGTTTTATCACTCCATTACTGATATTCATGTATAAATAAGCCTCCTAGGGATGAGAGGAAGAGGATGATCGTTGTTATGTAAGCTAATCCATTGTGTTGATCAAAGGGGTCGAGTGCCACCATTGTAATCAAAATTTCTGAATAAATAAAGGACTGCTGAACTTCGGTGCATCTCCAGACCTGATCCGATTGTCTCAAGCAGCATTGTGTTTCCTTGTTTTGGTTTGCTTAATATATTAGAATTTAAATTGCAATTCAGTTTTTAATATTTTATACGTCGCTAAATTTTCAATTGCAAATCTGATTTAGTTTTGTGAATTCAGTAGACTAGGGTTTAATCATATGCTCAAGATTAATTCTTCATTGGTCTACAACTCCCTTTCAATTATGCAGTTGTATAAATCATCTTGCTTGTAGTCATATGATCGGTGCCTTGTTTTATACTTCATTTATGTTTTACAGACTTTCCACCAACGCCATTCCATTCATTGCAAAATAGAATCACAGTATTTACGTGCTCAGATATCCCTCCAAATCATGATCACAATGCTCTCATATTGGTTTTATATATTGCAGTTCATATTCTCTATTTTTAATGGATGTGTTCTTCGCCAAATTGCCTCTTTAAGCCACACTCACACTTTCCTTCACATTTGTTGCAATTTGATCACCATCTTTCCATTAATTCATTGTGGTTCCATTTATAATTAACTTGCAACCATTCCAAGAATCAGTTTGCTATGCTTTCATTCCTCAAGTTGCTGCAAGAATTCATCCAAATCATCCCTCTTCAATGCTGGTATAAGTTCTGTCAATTAATGGTAATTTCATTAGTTTGAATAGTGTTCCTATTTTGCATTTATAAAACAAGTTCAAACCAAAAACACAAGTGATACTTCACCCTTATACATATAAGTTGCACCCCCATTTCTTCCATGTGAATTGATTAAACCGTACCCTAGCATATATTCATAAGAGATTGATTACATCAATCCTTAGGCTCCATTAATAAATTACGAACTCTGTTCTGCTCAAATATGAATAGTATAAAGGTTATAGAGTTGTATCATCCTTCCATAAATCTTTGTGTAACTATGTTTAATGAACATATAATTTGTTCTATTATCAGTACACTCTTCCTCTTTCACTCTGAGTTTCTAATTATGAAAGTAAACTAAAAACATAATCAATTCTGCCATCCATTAAATACAGAGAACACATAGTTCATCTCTTTTCATTCATTTTCATATAGATCATTTGTTGTCATTCATTCAGTAGTTCAGAGATCTAGTATTATGTTATGTGTTTACTGCAGAGTCCATTATTCTTGATTATTGTATTCACTTGAAGAATTGTTTTACGCCTAATTTCATTAGTTTAGCAGTCATTTACAGATTGCCTTAAATAGATGTTTTTTAAAGCTGTGTAGAGCATTGTAAATCAGACCAGTACTGAATTAGTGAAGTATGCACAGTGCACACGCTAGGATTTACATTTCAAGTTCTTTTTTCCATCTCGAGCATCGCACCCCTCGTTGGTCCAGCACCAACCCGACCCGACGATGCGCCTCCACCCTACCAGCCTGAGATGGAAAAAAAAACAAACGGACGGACACACACCAGCTTGCCCCCCAGGTTTGCTGATCACATCATCCTTGTGAACAAGATTTGGCAGCAAAGGATTACTGTGAACAAGCAACCCAAAGGTGCAAAAGATTGTTCATCGACATTTTGACCAAGTGCATGTGTATATGTTATTACGGATCTTGTGACATGTCCTTTGATTTCTTTCTTTTAATCTTTGTGTGAATTGATTAGTTAGACCTACAAGGTCAACCAAGGTTCTCGATGAGCCTGACAACTAACCAGCCTAAGGAACCATCTGACTTTGCATAGTTTTCAAAGTCTTTTAATTGTTTAATTTTATGCCCTTTTATTTCTGCATGGATTGATTAGTTAAAATTTGTAAATCTCAGATTCCTTGAAACTAGTCCACCTCACCAACTCACAAAACTGAAGCTATTCAGAACATAAATAGTATGCTTGATGTGTGTTGAACTATCCAGTCTAAGGAAGTATTTGAGTTTGCGTGCTTTCTAGTCTTTCTATTTTCATGTTGTGTGGGTTGAATTCATCTCATGAAGACCCTCTGTGAGTACTTGGAAACATAGTACTTGTGCAGCAAGTGATTCTAAGAATAAGGAGTGTTTGACTCCACCTGTGTGTTAATGTAATTGTAACTTCGGAAGATATTCACTTGTATATTTTATATTGTATTTGTTGTACCTCCGACGGAGATGTTCATTCCTCTGATCGGGAGAGTCATCATTGTATTTGTTGTACCTCCGACGGAGATGTTCATTCCTCCGATCTGGAGAGTCATCATTGTATTTGAGTCATGTAAAGTTATTGAGGACAACCCTCTGTATGTTAGGGCATTAGTCCCCATAAATAAGTTGTAATTGGGTTATTAGACTCTCCTAGAGAAGTCGGCCCAGTAGAGGAAAAGTCAAGTGGAAAATAGGGTATAAATAGAGAGAGTGACTCTCTATTTTAACACACACACTCACTCATCAAGTTTGCATGAGAAAGAGAGGACAAGTTCGCACAAGTGAGAGAGAGAGAAGCTGTTGAAGATCATCTTTATACTTTTTGGTTTTACTTTTGCTACTGGTGCTCATTCTATCTCTGAGGAAGTGTTGCCGCCTTTCACACACCTGGGGGGGCGTGGCAGAAATCTTCAAGCCACTCAATGTGTCCCTGTGGGCAAGTCTCGAGTCAAGGCTGTCACCTTGTTATTTACTCCTCTGTTTAGGCCAACTTCTAATCGAATCCAAGGGGGGTAAACCTTATTAATTTGCTCAGGCTATTATAGCTTAGTTCGATGGTGATGAATGAGTTATTTAGGAGTTTGATAAACAAAATTTGACACAAGATATTGCAATATTAATTAAACCACAACAGTATAAAGAGCAATATCAGATGAGCAAAGCATGTGGAAACATATGATGATATCAAGTAAAAAGAAACCAGTGTCAATAATGGAGTCCACAAATGAAAATGTTGTTGTATTGCTGAAAGAAATGTTGCAAGTGCTCTTGGTGAAATTTTAGATTAAATATGGGATGAGTTGATTAAATTAAGGGAAAAAGGGACTCCAAATATACTCGAAGGTACGAGGAGTATGTTCAAAATCGTTATCCGATGCGGCTCCCTACAAGGAATTGTGGGTTGGTTGGAGTCTTTGAGATGTGTTCAACACTACACCAACAAAGGTGTAGCCTAACGGTGTTTCGAGGTCGCTACCCAGTTGTTACCGCTTCCTTTGTGGATTTTGCCATCGCAACGGATTAATTCGAGGTGTTGGATTTTCTCCTGGGAGGTTAATTCGGGGCATGAAGACTTAATTAATCTAGTCACTTACGTTGGTTTTGAAACAATCGACTAATAGGACGAACCGAAGCAGTGCAGAGCATACACAACGAAGTATAAAGGATTTTAAAGATTTTATTAAATGTTTTCTTTTAAAAGAAGAAAAAATGAACCTCCAAGGATCTCTTTCGGTTCAAGTGAACCGCAATCGAGAAAGCAAGGAGGGGTTTATTTTACGAGTGTTTTGATTTCTTGAAATTAGAAATAAAGTATTGAACAAAAAGAAAATACAGTTATCTAATTATCCTACCACGAATCTCTTTCTAAGTTTCGGGTCACTCGAGGAATTGTGGGGTAAGTAGTAAGTTTACTTTGAGAACTCAAAACATGTAAACAATTTGCAATGTAACACAAAGTACACTACTTACATGTAAATAAACAAAACTAAACTAACTAAACAAAAGAAAAGCAAGAAAAAAGACGTGGATCTCCCCAGAGGGGGATGGGGAGTAGGATCGAAAGAGCCTACTTGAGTTTCCTTTTTATTAAACCTGGTTACAAAACTTAATTGAAAAATGCCACTGGGTTCTTATATAGAATGAACCCAACGGCTTACAAAGTACAACAATAATGACTACAGAAGATGGGGAGACCCCTGGGGGGTTCCAGATGGCCCAAAATTTGCTTTTCGGACAACACCTCCTCCTCTTTTCCGGCGGACTTGCTAAAACCAGCAAGCTTTAATTAGTGTAAAGTGCCCAAATACACTTTAAAAGTGTCTTTGGACAACCCCAAAAAAATTACCGAAAATCACTAAGTTAAAATACTTTTAAGAAAAGACTAAAAATAACTCAAGAGGACAAGTCCTCTTGAGGATCTTGGATAGCTTTGGGGCAGCCAATATAAAGCACTTGATTTGCTAAATAAAAACTTTTTAGATTCAAGGGAACAATCATTCATTCAACAAATTTTTAGATCTACTTTCAATGCCTTGAAAAATGACGATTTCCCTAAACTAGATCTAAGATGCTTTTGCAACTTTTTTGAAAACAAGATCTAGCTTTGAAAATTTATATATGAGCTCTAATGAAATAATTTTGCATATGATAGAACTAGATGATCATACATAAACATAGTAACCAAGGAAAATTTTAATTTTAATGAAAAAGAAAGAGGAGAGAAGATTGATTTTGCTACTGGGCTAACAAGAAAGCATGAGGAAGACCCTTTTGTGGAGCACCAAGGGTCAGTGTCTTGAGCTTATTGAATATGAAATGGCATCAATCTTGATCCACACTTCATTTGATCGGGAACCTGCAACTAGATCACAAAAACTTGCACAAAACCGTGAGATCTAGATATAAATGTATGGAAGAAAAAATCATGCAAAAATAATCTTATTTATGCAAAATCTTAGATCTTTGAACATACACAATATGAATAAATAAAGCAACTAAACTTACTTGCCAAATCTAAACTCTTACTTGATTCAATTGAATCATTTGAAGCTAAAACATGGGAAAGCACAAAATTTGAAAAACTACAATTACTACATTTGCAGCATGACGTTGGGAATCCACACAATACAAGCACTACACGGTATAGCCTCCAAAGCTTCTTTATTCTCAACAAATATATGCAAAATAACAGTATTACAATAGGCACCAACTCTTCATCCAACTCTAACTAGTCTGGAATGAGAGGGTTGGTCTTTATTTATACTTGGAGAGGCCTAGAGGGTGCCTTTGCCAACTGAAAAAGATTGAGGGCGAATTTGAGATTGAGAGTTAGTTTATCCCTTGATTTGGGTGAGTTAGAGGGAGTTACACTCAAGAAAAATGTGCCACCTCTCAAGAGGTAGGCACAACCCCCTTTTGCGATCTTCAAAACATGCCAGATGAGTGTCACATGAGCAATTATGCCCCCTTCTAAGGAGAAAAACTTCCCCTTAATCTAACAAACTTGCAGTAGCCTCAGTCAACACTAAAGCTTACACTTTAATCAAGGAGATGTCTTGGCTTAAATCAGGGAAGCCGATAGAAACTGATTTCAGTCAAATCGGAGCATTTTCCACTTATTTAGGAAAATGAGAATATTCTCCATTTATTAATTATTTCTATTTTTTAATTAATAAATTTGATATTTTGGAGATTTTTGACTTAAGTGATAAATTTATCACTTAAAACTTATGAAAAGTGGGGTTTTGGGTTAAACGGGTGCTCCGAGTTAGAAAACAAGCACCCCCATGGCAAAATCTGATACCTAACCACACTTTTATTACATTTCCAAATTTTCCAATTAGACTATTAAAAAAATAGCCTAAGTTAACGGGGAAAAATATTTTTCTCGGAATCAAATGAAACTCTAGGGGGACCTAGCACATGTCCATGCGACTCAATATGAATGCCTAGCATGTTGAAAAATACTAACACGAAGGCTATAATAACCTCCTAAGGCCTAACCACCAATACAACTACCCCAACTTTGAAGGTGTGAGTGAAAAACTCAGAAATGATTAGTCGTTTGTTCAACAACCAATAATAACCAAGGGAAAAAACACTTTGGGCTAGTCGGCCTAATGCTTAAGTCTGGAAAGCCGAGCCTTTTATAAAAACTTATCATGCTAGGACATTTTTACAATTTCCCTAAGGGGATATGAACATGTGTTACAAAAAAAAAAATCAAACAGACTCCCAGAAAAAGGCTGGCGGACTTCTGAACTCTGATCATGAACAAGTGCGCTTGTTCAAACCTTGTCGGCTCACTTGAAAAAATCCACCAAGTACAACTTAGGTGCTAACTTCTGGCTCCAACTGCGAGATATGTGCTCGATCTGGTCTTAAGGTGAGGAGAGGATACGAGAACACCAAAATTTCTGGTTTATATAACCTGTAAAAACATCTCAACTTGACAAGAAAACCTTAGTTGCAACGGTTTTATATAAAATTCAAATGAACCTATACACTGCTTTATTCAAACAAAATAAATGTAGCTAACTAATAAAAAAGTTTTATTACACCTAAGTACATAACGAAAATGCAAAAAGTAAATGCTCACTTTAAGGAGCTTATTTTCCTACCCTAAGCACGATATAAAAATGTGAGGTGTAATAAAAAATCCAATGTAGCCACCTAAGCATTTTATTCATATAAAAAGGTTTTTTCTTGTCTTTGGTTACCAGCAAAAGCAAGAATATATTATTTAGAAAATGCAAACCTGCGTGATGATCCAGGATGGGTGGGATGGATGGGAAATCATAGGCATGAATAATGTCTTTAAACTTCTTCCCAAACTGGTAGGTGCTTGCGCAGGCTGCTTCTATCCATGACTGGATAGGGCTGATATACAAATCGACATGATGAGGCAGATTGACTACACCATCATACTGATCATCAAGGCTTACCGAATCATAATTCATTGTACAAGCCCCAAGCTGCTCCAAATCATAAGAAAACTCTATATGTGAAGATGATGGCTAAGGCTGATATTCCACTGATTGCATCACATCTGACTCTTCACTACACTGCTTCTCCAGATCTTCACTACTGATACCTATATATGGCTCTAACTAATCATGTGAAAATTTTGCATACTTCTCTGTCATACCAATCCTTCCCAAAATCTCTGAATGGATGCTCTCTTCTGTACCACATCTTTCCCAATTCTCAATATCCACGCTCCCCTCTCTGGAGATATCAAAGATGGGGTTTTCCATAAATAACCAATAATTATCATCAATATCTTTGTCAAATATGGGGGAAACCCCATCAAATGCATCATGCTCCTCGTTATGTCCATCCTCATGTTCACAATAATCATCCTCAAAAGGCCTATTTTTGAAAATATTACAAGGAGTAAAATTTTCAAAAACCTCACCACTAAGTGCAGAACATAGAGGAGTTTCATCATATACCATACAGACTTCATCAAAATTTTCTTTATAAATTTCTGTGATGGTTTCTTCTTGAGGCAGATATGGGGTATAAGTATTATCATCATCACTAACAGAGACCTGAGCACACTCCAAATATTCAATGGCATCATGAGGTGGATTTTCAATAATATCTTCAATCAAGAGATCCTCATGTGCCTCTTCAAAGGGGTTGTTATGAATCTCCTCTTCAGAATCAGGTTGTGTCCTGGGGAGGAGGGAATCATACTCTTTGGCCAACTGTTTGATCTCATCAACCGTTCCTTCCTGCCAATGAAGGAGAAACTTCTCAAAAAACCTTTTCACCGAGTCTATAGCTTCGTCAAGAAGGCCATAGAACCAATTTGATGCATCTCCCTCCAAGGTTAAAGCAAATACAATCATGAAATCATCCTCATGGTAAACCTTGAGATCTTCCATCAACTTGCAGAAAGAAACAATATGATGGATTGTCGAGTCCTCGTCATTTCCAAAGAACTCTGGAACAATTCTAAGTACTCTTTTATAGAAACCATTAAGAAATCCATGGATACCTGAGAAATATAGTGGGGTGAAAGCTTCGTGCAAGAGAGCACGGAGTCCTTCAATTTTATCATCCATATTTGGCTAACTGAAACAAATATAAGGAATAACCATAGAATGTATCTTGTGTTGAATAGGTGAAGCTTCCAACTAAATTCACTTATGTATGAGCTCGTCTACACAATCAATCTCAACAAAATTTATGAGAAAGCAGGGTTTTTATCCCTTCAATGGAGTCGCCATGTGAGAAAAAATATACATTTAAAAACTCTCACAAAAATATTTTTTGCTTTTCTTCGTAAAAATTAAAAATTGAAAAAAGTTAGTGGAGTTTCCAGATGAAATTTAAATATCTACTCTAAGCATTCATCAAACATAGAAAAAATAAAAAATAAAGAAAACAAAAGTCGTACTCTGGGAATCAAAAGATTTATCCCCAACAACGGTGCCAGAAAATGTTGCCTCCTTTCACACGCCTGGGGGGGGGGGGCGTGGCAAAAATATTCAAGCCACTCAGTGCGTCCCTGGGGGCAGGTCTCGAGTCAAGGTTCTCACCCTGTTCTTGACTTCTCCATTTAGGCCAAATC
The DNA here is from genome assembly GCA_001517045.1 of Pseudotsuga menziesii. NCBI lineage: Eukaryota > Viridiplantae > Streptophyta > Pinopsida > Pinales > Pinaceae > Pseudotsuga > Pseudotsuga menziesii. The sequence continues at coordinate 269,791 of LPNX010605952.1, forward strand.
CTAATCAAAGCCAAGAGGGGTAGATCCTATTAGATTGCTAAGGCTATTAAAGCTTAGTATGATGGTGATGAATGAGTTATTTAGGAGTTTGATCAACCAAATTTGACACAAGATATTGCAATATTAAGGAAACTACAACATCATAAAGATCAATATATGATGAGAAAAGCATGTGGAAACATATGATGATATCAAGTAAAAAGAAACCAATGCCAATAATGGAGTCCACAAATGAAAATGTTGTTGTATTGCTGAAAGAAATGTTGCAAGTTCTCTTGGTGAAATTTTAGATTAAATATGGGATGAGTTGATTAAATTAAGGGAAAAGGGGACTCCAAATATACCCGAAGATACGAGGAGTATATCCAAAATTGTCAACCGATCCCCGCAAGGAAATCTGGGCTGGTTGGAGTCTCTGAGACGTGTTCAACACTACACCAACAAGGGTGTAGCCTAACGGTGTCCCGAGGTCACTACCCAGTTGTAGTTGTTTCCGCTTTCTTTGTGGATTTTTCCACCGCAACAGATTAATTCGAGGCGTTGGATTTTCGCTTGGGAGGTTAATTTGGGGCATGAAGACTTAATTCATCTCGTCACCCATGTTTCTTTTGATGCAGCCGACTGATCGGACCAACTGCAATGGTGCAGAGCATACACAACGGAGTCTAAAGGATTTTAAATATTTTATAAAAGGTTTTCTTTTAAAAGAAGAAAAAATGAACCTCCAAGGATCTCTTTCGGTTCAAGTGAACCGCAATCAGGAAATCAAGGAGGGGTTGAATTTATGAGTGTTTTAAGTTCTTGAAATTAGAAATAAAGTGCTGAACAAAAATAAAACACGGTTATCTAATTATCCTACCATGAATCTCTTTCCCCTTTCAGGTCACTCCGGAAATCGTGGGGTAAGTAGTAAGTTTACTATGAGAACTCGAAACATGTAAGCAATTTGCAATGTAACACAAAGTACACTACTTACATGTAAATAAACAAAACTAAACTAACTAAACAAAAGAAAAGCAAGAAAAATGAAAAAATGAAAAGAGAAGTGGGTTCCCCCAAGGGGATGGGGAGTAGGCTCGAAAGAGCCTACTTGAGTTTGCTTTTTATTAAACCTGGTTACAAAACTTAATTGAAAAATTCCACTTGGTTCTTATACAGAACGAACCCAAGGGCTTACAAAGTACAACAATAATGACTACAGAAGATGGGGAGACCCCTGGGGGGTTCCAGATGGCCCAAAATTCGCTTTTCAGACATCACCTCCTCCTCTTTTCGAACGGACCTGTTAAAAATCAGGAAGTTTTAATTAGTGTAAAGTGCCCAAAAACACTTTAAAAGTGTCTTTGGACAACCCCCAAAAAATTACCGAAAATTACTAAGTTAAAGTACTTTTAAGAAAAGACAAAAAATAACTCAAGAGGACAAGTCCTCTTGAGGATCTTGGCTAGCTTTGGGGAAACCAATCTAAAGCACTTGATTTGCTAAATAAAAACTTTTTAGATTCAAGGGAACAACCATTCATTCAACAAATTTTTAGATCTACTTTCAATGCCTTGAAAAATGACGATTTCCCTAAACTAGATCTAAGATGCTTATGAAACTTTTTTGAAAATGAGATCTAGCTTTGAAAATTTATATATGAGATCTAATAATTTTTTTTTGCATATGATAGAACTAGATGCTCATACATAAACATAGTAACCAAGGAAAATTTTAATTTTAATGAAAGAGAAAGAGGAGAGAAGATTGGTTTTGTTGCTGGGATGACAAGAAAGCATGAGGAAGGCGCTTTTGTGGAGCACCGAGGGACAGTGTCTTGAGCTTATTTAATATGAAATGGCATCAATATTGATCCACACCTCATTCGATCGGGAACTTGCAACTAGATTACAAAAACTTGCACAAAACTGAGAGATATAGATATAAATGTATGGAAGAAAAAAAACATGCAAAAATAATCTTATTTAAGCAAAATATTAGATCTTTGAACATACATAATATGAATAAATAAAGAAAGTAAACTTACTTTCCAAATCTAAACTCTTACTTGATTTAGCTGAATCATTTGAACGTAGAACACGGAAAAAGCACAAAATTTGAAAAATTACAATTACCACATTTGCAACATGACGTTGGGAATCCACACAATACAAGCACTACATGGTATAGCCTCCAAAGATTCTTTATTCTCAACAAATATATGCAAAATAAAAGTATTACAATAGGCACCGTCTCTTCATCCACATCTAACTAGTTTGGAGTGAGAGGGTTGGTCTTTATTTAGAGCTAGAGAGGCCCAACGGGAACCTTTGCCAACTGAAAAAGACTGAGGGCGAATTTGAGATTGAGAGTGAGTTTATCCCTTGATTTGGGCAAGTTAGAGGGAGTTACACTCAAGAAAACTGTGCCACCTCTCAAGAGGTAGGCACGACCCCTCTTTGGGATCTCCAAAACATGCGAGATGAGTGCCACATGAACAATTATGCCCCCTTTTAAGGAGTAAAACGTCTCCTTAATCTGACAAACTCGCAGTAACCTCAATCAACACTAAAGTTGATGCTTTAATCAAGGAGATGTCTTGCCTTAAATCAGAGAAGCCGATAGAACCTGATTTCAGTCAAATTGAAGCATTTTCCACTGATTTAGGAAATTGAGAATATTCTCTATTTACTAATTATTTCTATTTTTTAATTAATAAATTTGATTTTTTGGAGATTTTTTTACTTAAGTGATAAATTTATCACTTAAAACTTAGGAAAAATGGGGTTTTGGGTTAAACGGGTGTTCATAGTTAGAAAATGAGCACCCTCATATCAAAATTCGATCCCTAACCACACTTTAATTACATTTCCAAAATTTTCAATTAGACTATTATAAAAATAGCCTAAGTTAACGGAAAAAATGATTTTTATCGGAATCAGACGAAACTCTAGGGGGGCCTAGCACATGTCCATACGACTCAATATGAATGCATAGCATGTTGAAAAATACTAACACAAAAGATTTAATAACCTCCTAAGGGCTAACCCCCAAGACAAGTACCCAACTTTGGAGGTGTGAGTGAAAAACTCAAAAATTATTAGTCGTTTGTTTAACAACCAATAATAACCAAGGGAAAAAACACTCTGGGCTAGTCGACCTGATGCTTAAGTCTGGAAAGCCGAGCCTTTTTAAAAGTTTATCATGCTAGGACATTTTTACAATTTCCCCAAGGGGTTATGAACATGTGTTACAAAAAAAAAATAGAACAGACTCCCAAAAAAAGGGTGGCGGACTTCTAAACTTTGTTCATGAACAAGTGCACTTGTTCAAACCTTGTCGGCTCACTTGAAAAAATCCACCAAGTACAACTTAGGTGGTAACATGAAGTTACGGGGTTTTCTCCTTTATGGTATCCCCAATGAAAATCTTTATGTCTCTTGTCTCTTGTACTTATTGTTGTGCATGTTTTTCTCTCATATAAGATCTAGATCATATTGAATAAACTGAAGAAAAAAATTCTAACATGGTATTAGAGCCAAACTGAGAAGAATGCATAGTACAGCTGCAGAAGCTAAGGTTTCTTAATTTTTAGATCTCTCTCCACAGATCATCAAGGAAAGGAGGCTAGGCTGACTCGCCTTAGGAGGGCACATCTTCCTGTCAAAGAAGAATCTGATTCTGGGCATTTTCATTTTTTTCCTGTCACTACTGCGGGAAATTAGGGATTTTCACAGAAGTGGAATTTTGGAGTGCAATCAACATAGGATTGTTCTCCTTCTCAAAATCAAAATTTTGAGACCAAGATCGAGGTTTTTAGTTACGTAAAACTTCGGGAAAGTCAAACCCTAATTTGACTCTGGACCAGAAAAACCAGAACTGTAGAAGACCAACTTTAGATCCATCTCGGGCATCTCAAATTGGTAAGATCTAAATCTTTTGTATTTCCAAGCATAGAAGTATAAGATTTCACTAGTCCTTGAAGAGAATGAATTGGACACCTACATAAATGAAGAAGTTCCAGTTCTAGAGGGAGATGAGGCTAAAGCCTTACACAAGAAGAACTTGGTCAATTTCAAGAGGATTATTACTGATTCTATCAAGGATGAGCTTATACCACATGTGTCTTCCTTAAAGACACCTAAAGAGATGTTTGATTCCTTGACCAAGCTATTTGAAGGAAAGAATATAAATCAAAAGAAGACCTTGCGAAATCAATTGAAGAATGTGAATATCCAGAATGCAGAGACCATACAATCATACTTTACAAGGGTTTCTCAAATCAAGGAACAACTTGAAGTTGTGGGAGAAGACCTAGAGAATGGAGAAGTCGGGATGACCACCTTGAATGGTCTCCCTAGGTCATGGGAGTCATTTATTCAAGGAATTTGTGCTAGAAGAAAGTTAATCACTTTCAGTAGGCTGTGGGAGGAATGCTCACAAGAAGAAGCTCGAATCATAGCTTGAGAAGAAAAGATGGGAAATGAAGATCAAGCTCTCACAACACACACCAATAAGAACAAAAGGGGGCACTCTCATCACAAGAAAGAAAAACATCACCACCAGAATCAGAAGGATAAACTTAGAATACCCAGGAGAGATCTATCTAATGTCAGATGCTATAGTTGTGATGAAAAATGACATTTTTCTAGAGAATGTCCCAAGAACAAAAGGAAGAAAAACAACAAGAAAAGACATCATGCTTACACTGCAGAGGATGACGAACCTCCCAGGAAGAGAACCATAGGAGACAATGAAGATTCTTCAAGCGATGAAGAATATGTTCTGATTTCAGCTCTCACAGGTACTGTTTCACATGGGAGCAATGATTGGCTTGTAGATAGTGGGGCTTCCAAGCATATGACAAGATTTAAGGAATCCTTTGTCCATCTATATGAACATGAGTCACCTCACAAGGTAAAAATTGGGGATGACTACCAATACCCTATAAAAGGAAGTGGTGAAGCCTCTTACAAGCTAAACTCTGGAAAATATTCGAAGATGAAGGATGTTCTATATGTACTAGGACTCAAGAAGAATCTTCTCTCTATATCTGCATTGGATGCAAAAGATACGAGGGTTTCATTTATTGATGGCCAGGTTCTTATGTGGCCAAAAGGAAAGACCATAGATGATGCAGTAGTGATTAGAGAGCAAGAGGGAGGATATTACAAACTGAAGGGCCAACCTGAACAAGCCTTGGTCCATGACTCCATGGAGCCAAATGAATTATGGCATAGAAGGCTTGCACATGTGCACTATAAAGCACTATCACTTGCAAGCAAAGCAGTTAACGGTCTTCCTGAAATCTAAACAAAGCATGAACACATCTGCAAAGGTTGTGCGAAGGGAAAGAACATAAAGAAGACATTCCCAAGTAGCGGGAGCAAAGCAAAAGGAATCTTGGAAGTCATCCACTCTAATGTATGCGCTCCAATGTCGTCCAGTTCATTGAGTAGGTATGTATATTATGTTTCTTTCATTGATGATTTTTCTAGGAAGACCTCGATATATTTCTTGAAGAGCAAAGATGAAGTATTCAACAAATTTAAGGAATTCAAAGCCCTGACAGAGAATCACACAGAAAATAAAATCAAGACCTTTCGATCAGACAATGGTGGAGAATTCACATCAGAAGAATTCAAGGAATTATGCAAAGACTCAGGGATTAAGAGGGAGTTAACCACTCCATACAATTCACAACAAAACGGAGTTGCAGAAAGGAAGAATAGAATGATTATGGAAGTAGCAAGAGCAATGCTTCATGATCATGATCTTCCCATGCATCTATGGGCAGAAGCTGCAAGAAAAGCTGTGTATGTACAGAATCGTACTCCACACAGAATATTGGACAATAAGGCACCAAAGGAAAATTTGTCTGACGAGAAACCAGAAGTCAGCCATCTTAGGATATTTGGTTGCCCTATGTACATACACATTTCGAAGGATAAAGGAACAAAGTTAGATCCTTTAGAAAAGAAGGGCATAATTGTGGGATATAGTGAAAACTCGAAGGCTTGCAAAACATACTTTTTAGGGTACAAGAAGATCGGTATCAACAGGGACATGACATTTTACGAAGACTCAGCATACAACAAATCCATAAAATTACCTATTGAAGACATTGAAAAACCATAAGTACCCAGGATCCGAGATACAATAATGAATGAAGAAACTCAAGAAGAATATTGAGAAATGGAAGGACCTCAGAAAACTGTAGATCCACCTCGTGAGAAGAATTCTCACAAGAGGAAACCAGCATGGGTACGCGAGGTAATTCTAGATGCAGAGAGATATGGTGCTCCAGAAGGAATACACAGAGAAAGCAAGAATCCTAGGCCATACTCCAGCTATGTAGCCTTGCTGTGCGACATCATTAACAAGGAACCTTCCAACTATGAAGAAGCAACATAAAAGAAAGAATGGAAGGATGCCATGTTTGAGGAATACTAGTCGATCATGAAGAATGATGTCTGGGATGTGGTCCTGTGACTAGAAGGGAAGTCTGGTGTGACTTCCAAGTGGATCTACAAGATCAAGCATGCTGTAGATGGAAGCATAGAGAAATATAAAGCGAGAATTGTGGCACGTGGCTTCTCCTAGAAGGAAGGGATAGAGTATGAGGAGACTTTTGCACTTGTATCCAGATTCACTTCCATCATAACAATACTTGCTCTGGCTGCAGTGATGAAATGGAAGATACACCAGATGGATGTCAAGACAACATTCTTGAATGGTGCACTGGAAGTGGAAGCGTATGTGGAGCAGCCACTCAGGTTTGAGACACAACATTCAGTCTCATGTGTGCAAATTGAAGAAATATTTGTACGGATTAAAGCAGGAAGCTAGGACATGGTACGACATGATGGACAACTTCCTGACTAGTTTGGGCTTTACCAAGAGTAAAACAGACTCCAATTTTTACTACAAGGTTGAGAAAGGGAACCTAGTAATACTCCTACTGTATGTAGATGACCTATTTGTGACAGGTGAAGATGGGTTGATTGCAGTTACAAAGAGGAAGCTTGCTGTTGAGTTCGAGATGAAGGACTTGGGCATGATGCATTAATTTATAGGTATGGAGGTGTGGAAAAGAACAGATAGAGTCTTCCTTGGTCAAGGGAAGTATAAAGTAGAAATCCTAAAGAGGTTGGGATGATGGGCTACAAGGAAATGACCACACCCATGGCATCGAACTTGAAGCTACTTTGCGATGCTTCATCAGAGTTAGTTGATGCCACAATATATCGTCGGATTATTGTGTCATTGATGTACCTGACAAACACGATACCAGACATATGCTTTGATGTGAACACTTTGAGCCAGTTCCTGACAGATCCGATACAAGTTCACCTGGTTGCTGCAAAGATTATATTGAGGTACTTGAAGGGTACAATTGATTATGGGCTCAGATATGACACGAATAAAAAGGTTAACCTGCAAGTTTATGTTGATTCAGATTGGGCTGGCAGTGCCTTAGATAGAAAGAGCACTTCGGGGTGCTGCTTCAGTATGGGATCAGGTGTGATCTCTTAGTTTAGCAAGAGGTAGTCCTGCGTGGCACTGAGTACAGCCGAAGCAAAATATGTCGTAGCTTGTTTATCTAGTTGTGAGGCAGTATGGCTTAGGAAGCTATTGTCTAATTTGTTTGATCTCCAATTAGAGGCGAATTGTATCTTCTGTGACAAGCAGACTTGTGTGAAGTTATCTAAAAACCTAGTGTTCCTTGACAAGTCGAAGCATATTGAGATCAAGTACCACTATATCAAGGATATGGTGCAGAAAGGAGCAGTGGGTCTCCAGTATGTTGTGATGGATAAACAGATAACCGATGTGTTGAACAAGCCACTAGCCTGAGTGAAGTTTGAATACTTCAGAGAAAAGTTTGGTGTACTTCAGATCGAGGTTCCTCTCATGGGGAGGTGATGAGTTCGGAAGACGCAGATGCATTAGAGCCATTCTCACATGGTGGTAGGTGTGTCCTCCCATGGTGCAGATGTAAGGGTTGTGGTCGAGATGTGTGCATCTGGGCTGTGCTCCGAGTGACAATGAGATGATTTGAAGATTATAAGGTAATAGTAGGGATTCAGGTTTTGCAGATGCATATAATCAGTCTTGGGATGCTTCTTCGGGTTTTGCAAAGGCATATAATCAGTCTTGGGAGATCCTTCAGGTTTTGCAGACGCATATAATCAGTCATGGGATGCTTCTTCAGGTTTTGCAGAGGCATATAATCAGTCCTGGGAGATCCTTCGGGTTTTGCAGAAGCATATAATCAATCATGGGATGCTCCTTTAGGTTTTGCAGAGGCATATAATTAGTCCTGGGATATCCTTCAGGTTTTGTAAGGCAATAAGTCCTGAGCTATACCTACTTGATAATTTGAAGACCTACTTGGAGGCTAGGCCTACATCCAACATGAAAAAGGGTTGGTTCTGTAGAACTTCCTATGACGAGTAGATTCAAAAGATACCACCATTTGATCATGATGATGAGGAAAACAACAACAGTGATGATGATGATCCAACGTTGAAGACTTGTGCCTATATGTATTGGTGTCCATGTCAAGAGAATACCTTCCTAGTTAAGAGGGAGTGTTAATGTAATTGTAACTTCAGAAGATATTCACTTGTATATTTTATATTGTGTCTATTGTACCTCCAACGGAGATGTTCATTCCTCCGATCAGGAGATTCATCATTGTATTTGAGTCATGTAAAGTTATTGAGAACAACCCTCCTTTGTATGTTGGCGCATTAGTCCCCAGAAATAAGTTCTAATTGGGTTATTAGACTCTCCTATAGAAGTCGGCCCAGTAGAGGAAAAGTCAAGTGGAAAATAGGGTATAAATAGAGAGAGTGACTCTCTATTTTAACACACACGCACTCATCAAGTTCACATGGGAGAGGACAAGCTCGCACAAGTGAGATAGAGAAGCTATCGAAGATCATCTTTATACTTTTGGGTTTTACTTTTGCTACTGGTGCTCATTTTATCTCCGAGGAAGTTACAGGGTTTTCTTCTTTATGGTTTCCTCGAGGAAAATATTTGTGTCTCTTTTCTCTTGTACTTATTTATGTGCATGTTATTCTCTCAAATAAGATCCTAGATCATACTGAATAAACTAGAAAAAAAATCTAACACTGTGGCCAAGACCAAGACCCACCTACTACACAAGTTCTAAGAAGAGGAATTAGTCATTTAAGAGTTATAACAATTAGATAAGATTAATTAGGCTTTAGTCCTGCATATATTGTGCATCCACCTCACAAGCTTACAAACCCCAGGTTGCCATTAAAGTGTAGGGTAATTGTAAGCATATAATTCACCCACTAGTTATAATATAAATGGATGAATATGTTAGATGTATGAAATTGAAGTTCCTGTGTATAATTATGAAATCCTAACTTAAATTAGTCTCTAGCAATCTTGTGACAGTCGCGGGTGAGACTTTACCCATCTTTGGGTAATGAGAATGTTGATTCTCATGAGAACATTGTTGGTATCAAATTTAGAACATTGGTCTTGATTTTATACCAACAACAATATAATCTAACTACCAACTCATAATATTCTCTAGCAATCTTGTGACAGTCTCGGGTGAGACTTTACCCATCTTTGGGTAATGAGAATGTTGATTCTCATGAGAACATTGTTGGTATCAAATTTAGAACATTGGGCTTGATTTTATACCAACAACAATATAATCTAACTACGAACTCATAATATTCATCCAGGTGAGCATGAATTACAAATATTAAAAGGTTCATTCTGATCTAGTGTCGAAAAATATTATTATGCCAATATTCTTAATAAAAAAATTAAAAATGAAGAAAGCTAAAATAAATGATAGTTTCAATGCATACCAATGATCCTACACCTAAACAAATGGTTTACTTCAACTACTAAAATAAATTTATAGTCTTCAATAAGAGGGACATGCATTTGTAAGTCAACATGATAGATGACATACAAAAGGTTATTTTAGTAGTAATATCTCCCTATATAATCGTTGTGGAAGAGATGTCTAGGTAATAGAAACCACAACAGTCCTGGAAATAAGGAATAGATATGTCTATGGTTGAGAGTGTATAAGACACATATATGTTTTCTTGTATGCATGAGGGAGGGTTCTAATTGTATATGAAGAATACATTATTTGGAAGTGTAGAGATGCACATTCAAGAAGTTTTAAACACTAGGAAATCATTATTTATTAGGACTGCAATACCATAAAAATGAGAAGACATCTTAGTCTTCAAGTACAAAATATCTTAAAAATCTTAAAAATGAAGTTGGATCTTTGTTTTCTAGCTCCCAATATCTTAAAAAATGAGGTTAGATATTTTCACAATATCTTAAAAATGAGGCTAGATCTTTAGCTTCAGGCTCACAATGTTGTTTTTCTAAAGGAGGTTTGGGGTGTTTTATCAAGACTTGGGTGCCATAATTTTTCTAAGAGGATGGGGAAGCAATGCTTAAAAAATATTCAATCCAACTTTTTAATTATTTCATTAGGTTAGAAATCCATATATAGTAAATATATTAGGTGTTACTCCTCAAATTTCAATATGTTTACTCAAGGGGTAGAGATGTTTACTCAAGGTAAAGATGTTTAAAGATGGTCCAAAATAATTCCAAATGTATGGGTTTCCTACGCCAATTTTTTGTAAACGTATAATCATTGTATTAGTTGTTCATGTATATATTGTAAAAATCTTGTAAGTGAGATGTCTTTTGCGTGTAAAGGGCCAATTATAATGAATACTTAGCCAACTATGACGGTTGTACTAAAACAAGTGACTCTTTGAGTGTTTTATTTAGTGAAGAAGATTTGATCATAAATATTTTGACATTTTTCCACTCATAAAATTCTCCAAAGTGGGAGCACGTTCTTAGTACCTTTTCCATATCTCGTTGAGCACATGAACCCTAGAGTCAATGTAATGTATCAAATCTCATATACTGAGCCACCATTGTCAGTTATGTAATGTCTATTAGGTTCTAGATCCTTAGGAGTCTCGCTTGCACATGGTTAAATGGTTAATAAGGTGTGTTGGTGGTTAAACACAAGTTGAATGGCTAGAAGTGCCTTTCCCTAGTGCAAACCTTGGGTTTTATGTTCTAATTTTCATTTACCTTTTCAAGTAAATTCCCTTTTTATCATGTTATACATTCACCATATTTTTATGTAGTCTCACGTATATCCATGCATGCCAACTTGGTCACTTCATACCCTAGCTATGATAGCAATTATTGTTTGACTGAATGCCCATAATTATGCCATTAGATGCATAGTGACCATAGGATTTTTGACAAATGGTTAAATAGAAAATCGAATAAATATTGAGGAAAATCAAATCCAAAACTACCATTTAAAAAGTCGCACCACATTTTTGTTGCATATGTCATTTTCTTCTAGAAGATTCCCTCATTTAACCAATTCATCATTCATTTAGCTAATTCATCCCCTTATTTAGGCTCTCCTTCCTTTTGACTTGTTAAACATTTGTTGTAACCACTATGAATACATAGTCATTGTTTTACCATGTCAAAATGAAAGTTAGTTGTGTTTTAGTCTTTTTAGATTAGATCTAGGGTTTTATTCGATAAAATAATTGTTCAATGAAGAAAAGGTTGACTTCTTAGTTCTCTATAAATAGAACTCATGTCTTATTTCTCTTGTTTGTTGTTGCTACACACAAGAACTATCTTTGTATACTGAGGAGAGCATTCTTAATTCAAATTATCTTTGGCTTTGGAGGTAAGACTTGGAGTCTCTTGTTCATGTGTGGCTTTCATCTTGCTATTATGCTTCACTATTGAAGGTAATATTGTTAGCATTGTTTATATTATTTCTATTTTTAGACCGTTGAAGGGAAAGTATTATCTAGTTGGATTGAATCTATGGTAAGTTAGTCTCTATTATGGATTCAATTGTTATTGTGCATTATAGGGATGTTATTTTTTGTATAGCTACTTAATTTGAATGGTGCAATACTAACCCACTTTGTGTAGGGTACATCCAAGATAGAAAGTAAAGGATGGGATTTCTCCTTCCCTATGAAATTGCATAAAACCCTATGATACATCAAGGGAGTTGAGGGTATCCTAGAGCATTCTCAATTCCTTGGTGACACCTTCAAGCAAGGTCCTATAAGTGATTTTAGGGTGATTCCATTATGAAGAAAATAAATGACATTAACATGAATATTTCATTCATACATTTTGTCAAACACTTGAATGTCTAGGGTTTATGATTAAAAATTTACTCTTAAACTTGAAACAAAAATTGCCATATTCAAGATCTTCTCAATACTGAAGTATTCATCCGCACATGAAAACACAAATGTTTTGGTCAATAGACCGGGAAAAACCCCAACTCCTGGGAAAACCCTAAGAAGACAATTTTTCATTGAGCAGAAATTTTAATACACTAAAATTTATCATTTAAACCCTCACAGGAAAAAAATTTCAAATCTGAAATAGCACCTAAATAACTTAGAAACATAAATTATTTGGAAATATGTGATAACCTCAAAATTCATGCCATAAAACTGTTGTACGACCTATCTTACGAACTATACGGTATGTTGTACTTTTCTACCTCAATTTTTGAGCCCACACATGTTGTAATTAATGTTGTACAGTCTTGCATTTAATGTCGTTGTCACTTCTTGGGGTTTGAGCCAGGTATAGTGGGATTCGATCCCACATATGTAGCTGCAATAAATGATCAGGTACGGATTCTATAGGATTCCTAGAGAATCGTACTGCTCCTCTCTCTTGAAAATTGTGTCCTTCATCTCTTGACTCTCTTCTTGGTCTTCAATCTTCTTCTTCTCTAATGGTGTGTTCAATTTGTCCTTTCTCTCTTGTTTTATACTTTAAAATTTGTAACCAACTATCTAACCACCTAATCTATGGTTGAGATACACTTACAAAATCAAGGGTTAGCATTTAATTTAAATCACTTTATATATAACTCACTTTATACATAAATATATAAAGGGCAAAGTCTAAGTCCTCTTCATAACACCACACCAAAAATATGAAAGAGGACCTTCAGAGTTAACTTTTCAACACTCCCTCTTAACGAGGAAGGTCCACAACACTATCTCCATCTCTGATTCCTGCAACATCTCCTTCCTACTCTGGAATCACTCTCGGATACAGATGCTCAACTCCATACTGGAAAATTGAAGCCCAAGACTCGACCTGAGCCTCATCCACCTGCTCATCTACACCATCACTAGATTGACTGAGTCTCCTTCCAGTGCTCTAGAGAGAGTCACTTTCCTCGTCAGAACCATGTCTTTCAGATGCAACTCTCACCTCATCGTCTAACTTTGACATCCACCCACCTGCTCCTGGTCGTACAATGTGTCCTCTCAAAACATAGAGATTGTCCATGCGATCTCCTAATAAAATGGTAGTACCAATTGACTCATCTCTCTGATACAAGAAAACATGGCCATACCTCACTATCATCCCATAACCTTCATCCTCAAAGGAAGGCACTGAGATTTTACTAACTTTCATCTTGATCCAACCATTAGCCAATAGGTTCACCTTCGACAGGTCCGCCTCGACATGTTCATTCGACAGGTTCTCCTTCGATAGGTTTGCCTCGACATGTTCGCCTCGACAGGTCCGCCTCGACATACAACATACTAACATGCTCTGCGACGGTTGAACTTCTAAACTGTTATAACTTCTTTTGTAACTGAATGTAACAAGTAGTCACCCAAGCATCTCAACATCCTATATAAGCATGTACATTAATGTAATATACATCTTTCTGATCAATAGAAATTTGATTCCTCAATCTTTCATGGAGCAGAAGTAATAACTTGGTTCGAATTCTTGCATATTGTCTGTGTGTATATTTCTTGTTGACCTAGTGCGTTTCCTGCTTTGCTAGTTCTTAAATGCTTCCGCCATAATAGTATTCGACTCATTCAAGCGACTGTTGTCCCCACCGTGCACCTGGGCACGACTTGGATCATTGGTATCAGAGCAAGATCTTGTTTAGAGTTTAAGTTACATAAGCACTTCCATCGAAGTTATTTTACTTATGCCTGTTCAAACATGCTTGCAAACTCAACAACACAAGTAGACATTTCCTTCGACTTCAAAAAAGATGGATGAAGGAGCAGATAATAGACATGCAACTGACGAGACAAAACAACTCATAGAAAAAGTATTAGCTCTCCAGCGATCCGAAATGTTCGCCCAGTTTAGCAAGATTCTCATGAGAGTCACTTCAAACTCAGGGGAATCCTCGATGCAACCTCACTTCGATAAAATCAGCCCCTTCAAAGTGCAAATGAATATGGACATACTGAACCTTGAAGGCAAGATTGACACGGAATTGTCAACAATTGGGTACAACAACTAGAATCTTACTATGCAGTGAATCAACTCTCCGAAGTGGAAAAGATCACCATTTCATCATTAAATATGTCAACCTATGTACACTGCTGGTGGGAGAATCTATCGACAAAGATGGAAAAAGAAGAAGACCCCATAAACACATGGATAAAATTTGTCGAATATGTTCGAAAGGAGTTCTACCCACCCAAGTACCTTGAACAACAATATAAGAAGTGGTAGCAGCTAAGGAAATGGAAAGACCAGTCCGTACAGAGTTACACTGATGAGTTCTATCGACTCATGGCTAGACTTGAAGTCCAAGAAGAAGAGAAATTGCTTGTCCTAAAGTACATTAGCGTTTTATCCCCGTACATTCAACAAGAGATGGAGTTTCTGACTGTCATTACACTTGCGGATGCATTTCATTACGCCATCAAGCTTGAAGCTAAATAGAAAGGAAAAACACGTTTTGTGAACAAGCCAACAAGTCGAACATCCGACAAGAAGTCACCAGCCGGCTCCGACAAGTTCAAGAACCCTTCTCAGCCGACTCCACCAAAGCCCGATCATCAAAAGAAGAACTTTCAGAAAGACAAGAGGGATCACAACAAACAAGCTCCTACCAAGAAATGGTGTGATTATCACAGTTCAACATGGCATGATACATCAGAATGTAAAGCTCAGAATACATTTTTGGAAAAATTGTCGACATCCAAATTGTCTAACAGAACCCTCGTGGAATATGATCCAGATGCATCAACCCTCCTGGATTAGACCTCAACGACTCCGACGGCCTCGACCATCGTCGATGAGGAGGAACGAGAGCACCTATTCCATACACGGATATGGATTCAGAAAAATCCATTACATCTTATTGTGGATAATGGCAGCCAGAAGAACTTCGTTTCTGAAGATCTTGTGAAGAAATTAGGTCTTGTCACCACTCCACATCCTCAGCCTTACAATATTGTTTGGATGAAGGATGGGCAGGAACTAAGGATCACACTACAATGCCGACTCGCCCACTTCATTAATCCTTTTGAAGATGAAGTACTATGTGACATGGCACCACTTTTTGTAGCTGACGCCCTATTCGGTAAACCCTACCTATGGGATCGACACGGTACATACCAGTCATAGCCTCAGAAGGTGATTGTCAAAATCCGGAATCAATGGTATGGCATACCAAAGTGACAACCCACATCAACAATTTCTATGATATCTTCCATGCAAACAAAGAAGCTTATCAATCATTCTCAAAAGTTTGCATTAATCATGATAAAGCCTCAATATTCCAGGAAGACTGCAGCAATGAGTCGACTCACCAACCAACGCTACTCCCGACAACAACAACAGATCGACAACGTTTTTGAAGAATACCAAAACATATTTCAAGCACCCGACATAGTACCTCTACATTGTCAGGTAAACACTCCATTGAACTTGTTCCTAGTTTTTCATTACCTAACACATCTGTTTACATAAGATCCATTCTCAAAAATAAAGAGATTCACAGACAAATCCAGGATTTGATCGACAAGGGCCATATTCGCCCCAACTCTTGTCCTTGCGGAAGTCCAGTCGTCTTAGTTCCAAATAAATACTGGACTTGGCGTATGTGCATCGACTATCGGTCTCTCAACAAAATTTCAGTGAAGAACATATACTCTTCCACGGATTTATGAACTCATCGACAATCTGAAAGGTGCTAATTTCTTTACGAAACTCGACCTCAAGTTGGGATACCACTAGATTCCAATTGAGTCCACCATTGTATGGAAAACGGATTTCAAGACCAAGGAAGGGTTGTTCGAATGGTTAGTCATGCCTTTTGGCTTAACCAGTGCACCTGCAACCTTCATGAGATTTATGGATGACCTTCTACGACCTTTCATCGGTAAATGTGTCATTGTCTATCTCGACGATATCTTGATTTTCAGTCGATCATGGGAAGAACATGTAAAACAGCTTCGACAAGTCTTTGACACTCTCCAACAACATCGACTATATATGAACATGGACAAATGCTCATTTGCGATGACCAACATCAAATATTTGGGGTATCTAATTGACTCTGCATGCATTCATGTCGACCCAGAAAAAGTACAGATCCTCAAAGATTGGCCCATTCCTCAAAACATTCATGAACTAAGAAGTTTTCTTGGTTTGGTGAATTTCTATCGATGATTCATACTTGGCTTTAGTCACATTGCATGGCCTTTGAATCAATTGACGAAAGGAAATGGGAAAAATTTATTCAAATGGACACTGACACAACAACAAGCTTTTGAACAAATAAAAAACAAGCTTTGTACTGCACCAGTACTTGTGTTACTTGGTTTGCATCAGCCCTTTGAGATTGGGACAGATGCATCGGACTATGCCCTCGGCGCAGTGATCACTCAGTCAGGTCACCCAGTCTCGTTTCATTCTAAGACTTTCAACGACACTGTTAGAAGGTACTCGACGTATGAAAAAGAACTGTACGCCATTGTGCAAACTATTAAGCAATGGAGACACTACATTCTTGGAAAGGAAATGGTCATCCTCACTGACCATAAACCTTTACAAGTCGCTCTGTCCCAATCGAAACTACAGACAACTCAACAACTCAAGTGGATTAATTACCTGCAACAATTTTAGTTAGTAATTAAGTATCGGAAAGGAAAAGCCAATGTCGCATCCAATTGTCTCAGGAGACCACCCATTACTCTCCTGTGTACAGTGATGAGTATGCAAGGTTATGGCAGCACTACTTGGCCGCAATTATATTCGGTGGATTGTGATTTCTCTGCAATTTATCAACAACTTCAGACCAACAAGTTGTCAACTACCGACTACTTCCTGAAGGACATCTTTCTATACAAGCTTGGATAGCTTTGTGTACCAACTGGTGAGCACCGAAAAAAGCTCATTTGGGATGTGCACTATAGCAATACTGGAAGACATTTTGGAGTCGCAAAAACACTTGTTATCCTCTAAAAGTATTTTTACTTGCCTTCACTTAAATCTGACGTCAACAAGTACATTCGATTGTGCGTGGTTTGTGCCATTACTAAACCGTCGAATCGATGACAAGGACTGTACACACCCCTTCCAGTCCCTAGTCAACCATGGGAATCTATTTCTATGGACTACTTGACGAGATATCCTACTACCAAATATCAACATGACATAATACTAGTAGTAGTTGACAAATTTTCCAAGATGGCTATACTCATACCATGCATGAAGACTACGACAGCACAATAGACTACTCATTCTTCTTTGAACATGTGTGGAAACATTATGGCCTCCTAATGACCATTATTTCCGACAGAGATGCTAGATTTGTCAGCACTTTCTAGCAAACTTTGGCAGCAGCTCGATACGATACTTTTTTTGTCGATAGCCTTCCATCCGTAGATGGGAGGACAGACAAAAGTTGTAAATCGCTTAGTCATACAATTGCTTCAGATGTACAACCACACACATCGTCCAACATGGGATGACAACCTTCCATACATACATCACAACTACAATCATTCTCAACACAACTCTACAAGCAAGAGTCCATTTGAGATCTGTTACGGATTTCAACCCTCAGCGCCTATCGACTTAATCAGTTTCTCGACATAGTCGAACGAAACCGACTTCGAATGACAAGAAGTGGAGAAAGCATTGAAGTTCATAGATCAAATATACAACATTCAAAAGAAATCACAAGAGATGTTGCACTGAGCTAATGCAAAAGCTAAGTCCTGACACGACAAGCATCGTATTCCTCATTCATTCCAAATTGGGGATCAAGTCTGGTTACATCTAAAGAAGGAGTGCTTCACTGGTCCATATAGAAAGATGAAACCCTTGCGATATGGTCCATGCAATATCCTTAAACATATTGGAGAAAATGTTTTTCAGCTCGGCATTCCTGCATGCCTTAGCCTACATCCAGTTTTCAATGTAGATCTACTTCGACCATACCATGCACCATTGTTGGAATAGAATGACTTGTAGACAGCATAACCCGAAGACATCCATCTAGATGTTCAAGAACCTCTTCTTTGCGACACCATTATGGGACGATGCATACACCATACAAAGATGAACTCCATTCCCTTGTTTCAAGTGGCTAAAGCTGGACAACTCCCCGCACAAGGAAAATGGTACTCTGCTACTGATGTAGCCAATAAGTTTCCTCACCTGAACAAATACACAATGGAGACCATTATTTCTTAAGGAAGGATGAATGATCCAACTAGCAGCCGACAGGTTTGCCTTCGACAAGTCTGCCTCGACATGTTCATTCGACAGGTTTGCCTTCGACAGGTCCACCTCGGCATGTTCATTTGACAGGTTCGCTTCGACAGGTCACCTTGACATATAACATACCAACATGCTCTGCGACGATCGAACTTCTGAACCGTTATAACTTCTTTTGTAACTGAACGTAACAGGTAGTCACCCAAGCGTCTCAGCATCCTATATAAGCATGTACATTACTATAATATACATCTTTCTGATCAATAGAAATCTGATTCCTCCATCTTTCATGGAGCAAAAGTAATAAATTGGTTCAAATTCTTGCATATTGTCTATGTGTATATTTCTTTTCGACCTATTGTGTTTCCTGGTTTTTTGTTTCTTCTTATATGCTTCCGCCATAATAGTACTCGTCTCATTCGATGGACTGTTGTCCCCAACGTGCACCTAGGCACAGCTTGGATCACATCCCAGGTACAAAAAACACTCTGTGTATTTCCAGGATCTCACCAAGGTCTAGTTGGAACTTGACTGTTCCAACCCCTCATATCGTTGTCTGAGGGCTATCAATATCTGTCTAAATGAAGTGTGTTGGCCCCAACTCTGTGATGATTTGAAAGATATCATAGATCCCAGTCATGTGTCTGGTTGCAACACTGTCAACAACCTGGACATTCTAAAAAACTGAGCTCCCTATACTGGAATCAATTGAGACAAGAGAAAACTCTTGCTCAAACTTTGTTGCATAGTCTTCTACTGCTGCAGACGCTGCCATATCTCTTTCAGTCTTCTCTTTCACATTCTTCTTCTCAGGACACTTCGAGGCATAATGTCCCATCTGACCACACTAGTAACATCTGATCTGACTGATGTCTTTCTTCTTCTTGTTAAATTTTGTTGCAAGTTCCACATTATGTTCCACCTCTTCATTGACCTGACTACCCAGGACCCTTCTCGAATCTCTTCCTGTGTAAAATCATCCAACAATCTAGACCAATTCAGAAGCTTCTCGCTACCGACAATGCACTTAACAAATACTTCCCATTTCTTGGTGAAACCCTTCAGGGCTATCCTCACCAGTTCTGAATCTAGGATAACACCTCCTACGACTACTAACTCATCTTTGAATTGAGCCACTCGAGTTAAGTAGGAGGCTGCACCTTCATCCTTGTTCATCTTGAGATTGTGCAGCTAGTTCTTTAGTGCCATTTTGCAATTCTCGTTCCTGGCTTCAAATAACTGGTTCAGAGTATCCCACATGTCTTTAGCAGTCTTCTTCTCTGCCAAATGTGGAATGAGATGATCATTTACTCCATCTAGGATCACTCTCTATGATCTGCTAAGCTGAATAATTATTTGCTCACACAATGAATTCACCAAAAGACTTGGTAAATCAAATAAGCCATAAGGCAAGTATATATTAATGATAAGATAAGAGATGGTATGTTACAATGGTGGCCCTACCTTAAATATGGCTTGGGAATTTGAAATGAGGAGACGCCTCATTTCATAACTTAACTTAGTTAACTTATTTATTTAATTATTATCTTATTTTATGTTCGTTACATTGCCACTCTCTTAGAAAGGCTTTGTCCTCAAAGCCTTCATAATGTTTCTGCCTCTTTTTTTGTAGTGTCGTAGCTGACGAAACATGTCGATATGAACTGATAAGAGTGGAGCATAACTTATGATATGTGGATGAATCAATCCATCCCAAATTGATTTGTTGTGGATTGTTGGCATTACATATTGATCTATCGTTAGGAGCTTTGGTCACATTGGTACCATTAGCTTTCGATAGTTCCCACTTTTTAGGATATCGGTTTTTATGGTTGGGGTGTCGATAAGGACTTTTCATGATGTCATTTTCTTTTACGAGTGTCGAATTTTGAGCATTGATGTGAGTTGGAAGTTGTATTTTCGTTCCTTGATGTTTTAAGGTTTCATTCTGCATCTTTTTCGTCTTGTTTTCCAACTGCACGTAATCATTTTGAAACTTCTTAATCACTTCGACTTGCACTTTTCTGTCATCTTCAGACTTCTTAAGTTGTTCTTTAAGATCTTTGTTATGACCTCTGATGCAACTATTTTCTTCCTTCTTGTTTAAAAGTTTCCCTTCAATGTCTTCCGTAGATTGTTTTGTCTTCTGACTATTTTTCAACTTCTTAATTTTCGTGACTAGTGTTTTGTTATGATTCCTTAAGCTGAAAATTTCTTCGGTATTGTTGGATAGTTATTTATTACTTTTTGCGATCTCCGACTTATGAGTCTTTTTAGAGTTGTCATTTTGTTGTTGAAGAACTTTTATCTGTTGTCGATACTGGTCGATCACTAATTCTTGATTTTCTAATTTATGTCGTATCTGCGTTAGTTCTTCATCCTTGTCGCTAACGATTTTGTTCAACCATTTTATTTTTGCTTCGTAATCGTTTATTTATTTATTTATATCTTGATTTTTCAATCTTTAATTAAAATCGTTTTCGTCTTTTAATTTCTCAATTTGGGCAGATAATTTTTCGATATGATTTTTCTAGTCAGAAATTTTTTGTTCCTTGAGCTCTTTTTGCATCTCATGTATTTTAATTATTACTTCCGAGTTCGTATTTGTGTTTTGTAATTCTTCATTGTCTCTTCGATAACGCTTCAACTTGGCTTCTAATTTCTCAATTTGTAGTCGCAAACCAGATTCCATGATCTTTAATTTTTTTAATGTTAGATGGCTATCAATTTCTTGACGAGTCTTACTTGGATTTTGTTTCTTTGACGATATAAAGTCTTGACTTTTTGTCTTATTTTCTTTCGCGTCTTCGACGATAGAAGATCTTCCTTTTCTTTTTTTGATACTATCCTCTTTTTTTTAATAATAAATATTAATTATTTAAGTAATATTATTATTGTTTTTTATATAAACTATATAATATTTGTATATAGTTTTTTTTAATGTTTTTAAAAATAAAAATTATAATATAATAATAATATTTTATGATTATATATAATATTTGACTTTTATTAAAAAAAAAATTTGTTTTGTTTTGCTTTGGTCTTGTGATTTAATAATTGTACTTAATACAATTATTAAGTAATAATAATAATAATAATAATATTTTTTTTTTCTTTTTTTGAAGGTTGATAAATATTTCTTGTGGATTGGGTGGTTGGGAGGAATGATTGTTACCTTCCCCACCTAAGTTCAAATCTTACTTGCTTCTTAGTAGCAATTATTATGTACTTTTAGATTTTTTGTTTTCCTTAAGTTTTGTAAAATTCTAGTAAATTGGGTGGTTGGAAGGAATGAGTGTTACCTTCTCCACCTAAGTTGAAATCTCACTTGCTTTTAGTAGTATTTATTATACCCTTTTATATTCAAACCCACTTTATGAAACTAGGTGTGGTTTCACTTTTACCTTCTCTTTTTTTTTCCTTTTACTTTTATCTTTTTTTTAACCTTTTTTTTGTTTTTCCTCGTTCTTTTAGTTTTTTAGTTTTTCTCTCTTTCCTTTTTCTTTTTTTCTTTTTACTTTTTTTTTTGTCAATTTGAAATCTGAAAATGGCCAGAAGCCAAGACTAGTCAAAGACCAAGTGTATGGAGAAACTCTGAATTTACTCAGATAAAATCTGAAATTTTGGCTAAAAGCCAGAATGAGCACAAGCCTGAGAAAGTGATGGCTCTGATACCAAATGAGCCGAATAATTATTCGCTCACACAATGAACTCACCAAAAGACTTGGCAAATCAAATAAATCATAAGGCAAGTATATATTAATGATAAGATAAGTAATGATATGTTACAATGGTGGCCCTACCTTAAATATGGCTTGGGCATTTGAAATGAGGAGAAGCCTCATTTCATAACCTAACTTAGCTAACTTAATTATTTAATTATTATCTTATTTTATGTTTGTTACATCTTCCTTCTAGGGCTTCAAACTCATCTAGTTTGTCATTGTCTGTAGGCTTAGTCATCTTGGTGTTAGCAAAATTACATATTTTCCATTCTTTAAGCACAACAGTTATTCTAACTTTCCAAGGGAGATAGTTGGATATACCATCCAACCTATGTTCATACCTCATGCTCATCATTTGGAATAACTCACAACAAATCTTTTAACTTGAAAGACAACAAAAATTCTGATTGTGAATCACAATCTTGAACCCTACTTCAGTTCAGCTTTGACACCATGAAGAAAATAAATGACATTAACATGAATATTTCATTCACACATTTACTCTTAAACTTGAAATAAAAACCAACATATTCAAGATCTTCTCAATACTGAAGTATTTATTCACACATGAAAACAAAGATGTTTTGGTCAACAAACCGGGCAAAACCCCAACTCCCGGAGAAAACCCTAAGAAGAATTGTTTTCATTAAGAAGCGGAGAAATTTCAATACACTAAAATTTATCTTTTAAACCTTCATTGGCAAAATTTTCCAAATCTGAAATAGCAGCGAAATAACTCAAAAACAGAAATTATCTCGAAATCTGTGCCAACCTCGAAATTTGTGCCATAAAACTACTGTGCGACCTGTACAGTCTGCTTTACTTTTCTGCCTCGATTTTTGAGCCCACACGTGCTGTAATTAATGTTGCACAGTCCTACATTTAATGTTGTCACTTTGGGATTTGAGCCCACACGTGTGGCTGCAATAAATGCTTAAGTACAACTGCTACATGGTGCCTAGGGAATCCTGTTGCTCCTCTCTCTTGAAAATTGTGCCCTTCCTCTCTTGGCTCTCTTATTGGTCTTCAATCTTCTTCTTCTTTGATGGTGTGTTCAATTTGTCATTTCTCTCTTATTTTATATTTTAAAATTTGTAACCAACTAATCTATGGTTGAAATACATTTACAAAATCAAGAGCCATCATTTACTGCACCCATATTTAATAATTAATTCACTTTAATTATTAAATAATAACTTAAGTGAGACCCATTCTATAAAGTAAAAAACATCATTTTATTTACATAACTCACTTTATACATAAATATACAAAGGACATAGTTAAGTCCTTTTCATCACACCACACCAAAAATATGAAAAAGGACCTTCAGAGTTAACTTTTCAACACATTGTCCTTGGTATTTGACACTAATCTTTCTTTGCAACCATCCATATAATTTAAAAAGAAAAGAAAATATTTTCTTTTAAAGAAATCTAATAATCCTAAAACAAACTTATAATAGATTTCACATAGAGTATATCTAATTGTTTCTATTCATCTTAGGATTAGATCTAATCTAAATATGAAATATTTTTTATATACATATCTTAGATTCAAAATTTATATTTATTAATTAAATTTTCATTACAAAATAGACTTTATTTTTGAGTAATTAATTTAAATATCAAATCTGAAATTTGCATTTAATAGTTTCATAGTTGAATCTGTATAAAAATGATATAAGCATAGGTAAGCCTGATTTGTTTTTACTTTCTTATCATACATATTAAGATTTTATGGTTATTTCTTGTAATCATGAGCATTTAATCATTTATTTGGAACAACTAATTAATTTCTGCCATATAAAATTTACGCTTAATTGCAAATAAAACCATATATAGTAATTTTATTTCGCTAAATCTTTCTCATTATTTCTTGAGTTACATTTCTATATTTCTGCATTAGATTCCAGCAAGTCATTTTTTATTTTATTGCAGATTCTAGAAAACCAAAGTATTGATTTTACCTATATATCTTTCATGTTTCACTTGGCATATTAATTCTAAAAATTATCTTTTAATTTTTGCAATATCTACATTATCATACTTGATTTTCTCTTGTTAATTTTCAAACTTAAGTCAACATTCAAACACAAGGAATGAAACTGGTTTTACCCATTCTCCCTTTAACATAATCACCAAGTTAACATAATTCAAGTGCATGCACAATTATTCATAGCTTTATTATTTATCTTGCAATTGAATTCATCGAAGTTGTGGACATATTTGTTAACCTAATCCATTCAAGTTTTCTCTAAATTCACTTCTTGTTTCACTTCTTGTTTCTAGCTGGTTTAGTTTTATGAATCTTAAGTGTCTCTTATATGTGTTATCATTTACATTCAGATTTATCAGATGGTTAAAACACTAATCTCAATCAACTTGAGTTAATTATCCTTAAGCCTATTACAATCTCTAGGAGCCTTGCCTTAAACCTTGCCATAAGACTTGGATTCATTGTTAATTCACACTTAAATGGTGCATTCATTGGTGGATTAATAAATAGTCTTGTATATGCTTCTTGAATTAAATTTCACATCCAATAGGAGCATTTCCATTGTATCTTGTATTACAATATTGCATATTTTTTATTGGGATTTATTGATTAACTTGAACACATATAGCGATTCAATATCTTTTGTGTTGCTTAGGTTTGTTTCAGGAAGTGCAAGTTATTTCATTTCTCATACTTTTGCCTCATGCTTAGTTAGTTTAGATAATTCTATGCTTAGTTAGTTTAGATAATTCTAAATTGATAAATATTCAGATCTAGACCTTAAAATAATCAATTTGTTAAAGAACCCCTTTGGCTTTGGATGAATGAGTTGAGCCTAAAGTGAGAGGCTGTGTTGAGGTGAAAGTGGCATCCAACCCTTGTTGGCATCTAGGTTGTGTTAGTGGGTTGAGACCTTTCCCACTCACGTACAGGTTGGGAAATAACGCTAGGTTCACATATGGGAAGTTTGTCTGGACTCTTGCATTGGTTTTGGAAGGATTTGAAAAACAAAATAAATTAACGTCCATCTCTAGGACAAGAATGGGAATAAACTCCAAAGACAGAATGTCACGTGAAAATTCAACTAAAGCTATCTAATGTCATTTTGCAGGCTAACGAAATTATAGGAGGCAGATGAAATTAATTTTCTGATATCATGTTGGGTAGAGTCTTGTTTGCCAGAAAAGGATATCATAAATGTTATTTTCATCTTTAATAGGAAACACCAAGTACAAATTTCGAACTGGAATAGAATGCCACACTTCAATTTTGAACCTCGATGAACAATAGTTTATAGTCAACTTTAAATTCTACTCTAACTAGAATACATCTCTGGATATATTCCAAGCTGAAAGGTAAGCAAAAGTAATCTCTTCTACTGAATATACAATTCAGAAAAAACATGGTAAACATACTGAGATTGAGAGAATATCTGTTCATTATAGTATTCCCTGATAAATGTTGACAGAATCGTTAGATGCAATGAAGATTAAGACTGACCATGATGTCAATGCATTCCAATAGTGACGGGAATCAGTAATTTTTGGAACTTTGCACAAACATTCTCCTCTTCCATGATGATTTCCACAATGCATAGAGCTTTTCTATAACTTTTTGATGTAAAACAATAAAAATCAATATTTGCAAAAGTTCCAAACATTCAAGTTTACAATACAGGGTCTTGGTTGATGGTATAAACCATCATGTTTACAAAACACATGCTTCACATTCAAATTTATAGATGGCATTTATGGTACATCATGTTTACAAAACACATGCTTCACATTCAAATTTATAGATGGCATTTATGGTACATCATATTAAATTGTTCAAAAGCATGGAACATGAAATTTTATCAATTAGACAAAAAGAGGGCATCTAGAAGAATTTATTTTCTCTTTTAGAAAATACTAGTTATAACTTATATTATACAGACAATCAAGTATGTACGAAGAAGAATTTATGATCTAGAAGAAATTTCTGGCCTTGCCAAAGAAGATATGCTTATAATATTATATTTCCAATTTAAATCATATCATTTTGAATAATCAAGTTTTTACGACAGACACTGTAAAGAGTCGAGATAATGTACAGTGTACTTAGTAATGATAATAAACTAATCTTTTGATAAGTTCTAGACAATGAAATATATGATCATGAAAGGACAACCACTGTCTGGGACTCGCGTGCGACTTTAATAAACACATCTTCTAAAGTTGTGTCTGCAAGACCCCAGGCCTGGATGGTCAGATAGCTTTTGGCACGCTCTATCATTCGAAAGACAGATGCAATTTGTATGTCCAGTTTTGGTAGTTCAAATTTCTGTGTCCCAGAGAGACTGTAAACTTTCTTTGCATTTCTAGACAAATCCTGTACCAACTTCATCACCTCTTCCTCCTCAGTTTGTGATGTGGTTATGGTCAACACATATGATCCTCCATACCTTGCCTTTAGCTGCAGTCCAAAATCTTATTAGCATTAATGAGTCGTGAAGTAAAAAGATCAAACAACCATTTCAAGAGCCATTCTGTCCTACACTTTCACAATGCTGGCTTTCTAACTTCTGAAGCATACACAATGTAGTAACTAACCTCTTTAGAGTTTCCAATACACTGCAGTTGGCCATCCACAAAAATGCCCATACGATCACAGAGCACCTCTGCCTCCTCCATAGAATGTGCTGGAATCACAAAAAATATTTTAAAGTCAAAGTTAATTTACTAAATTATTTGCTGAAAGAAAAATAACAATAGCCACATTTCTCAAGTTATTTGGAGAGCAAAAGTCTCTTCTATACAATTTTGCATCAGTCTTGACAACAATCTCCTTAGAGTTAAAAAAGAGATTAAATTTCATGCTCAAGCCAGGAAAGGACATTGCATTAAATATAGCAGCAAAATCTACAAACAAAGATTTAAGGTCAATACTTGTCAAAATGATTGCTCGGTTTTCTTTTGCCTGCTTCACAACATTCCAGAGTTTGTTTCTTGAAGCTGGATCCAACCCTGTACTGGGCTCATCCATATACACAACCTGGTTCAAACAGGCAGGAAAAATAACCTTAGTCCTAAGTTGCAGATTTTGCCCATCCCCAAACAAAAAGAAAATTGATTCACTTACAAGATTAAAGGTTTTACCGAGTAGCTTTCACTAGAGTGCTAGAGGAATATTAATGGCAACTTTGAAGTTTGAAACTTTCACCCACCTGAGGATCTCCTATGAGAGAAATGGCAACACTAAGTCTTCTCTTCATGCCACCACTATATCTTCCCGATGGTTTATCACCCACACCTCCATTGAAAAGATCCACACTTTTTAGGGATTCTTCTACAGCCTACAAGATTGAGGCCAAAATACAAAACCATTTACTGACAATTCAAACCCAAGTATTGTAAAATCATGCACTTGGGAACAACTGAAGTGAATGTTTAATTGTCGATCTTACATTTTGAAGAGAGACACCTTTTAGGTTCTTCAGTCTACCATAAAACAATAGGTGTTCCCTTCCTGTCAGAGTTTCCCAAGTTAAGCTGTGAAAATAACACATTTTTTGTCAGAGATTTTCACCACAAGAAAATGAGCAGAATTAATTATACCTAGTAAACAGTAATTTTCATCCAAATCTAGATGCTTATTTTCACTTTCAAAATAATGCCATAAAATGCACATCATCAAGGGAGTTCCCGAGGGTATTAGTAATTACTCATGCTGTGGACAAACTCCCATGCTTGTGTATATTTTATCCATATCTGTCTGTATATCCATACCTCCTATGTATGCCGTCCCTGACGTGGGAGCCAAAAGTCCAATCATCTGCAAGATATATCATGTAACACTTAGCCTCTTTATTTTGCACATAAAGTATGGAAAATTGTGTCATTTCTATGCATTTGGATTTAAAACTATACAAAGAAGGGATGGTGACCAACACTGTAGAATATGCTTAAAGTGGAATTACTGGAGGTTAAACTGCTAGTTTCCTGAATCCTGTTTACCAAGTTTGTGGTTGTTTAGAAATTGCAATTTGAGGCAATCTTCAGATATTACAAAACAAATTTAGTTTCCAATAGACAAGGAAGCTTGTTCACATATTTAAGAAAGAAAATAAACCATGTCGACAGTGTTTATCTTGGAAGAGTCATTAAACTAAAAGCACTGATTAAGGCAGTCCACTCGACAGAAACAATCCATTTCAGATTTTAAAGGTTGCATCTCTCTGTTGAGATCTTTCTTTTCCATAAAATTTTAGAAAGGTAATCAAGACTAAAATTCAAGTCTAGTTTCTGCACTAAAATTTGATTGATTTTTTTTTCATCCTCTGCCCTGACGACCATCAGAAGCATGCTGATGTTGCCCAGGATCAGTCCAGGTCACTCTCCAGAAAACATTATTCGACTGGTGCTTGGTGTTGACATCTGCACCATTGACTTGGATGATCAGGAAGACCAACTCCCTCCTTCCTCTTGTAGCAGTTGCATCTTTACTGGGTCTCCTTCACTTTCCAGGGTTTTCCTTGTCCTTCTTGGTATAAGCTACTTGTCCACTTATGAATATGACATTTCATTCATACTACTCTTGTACTCATTTTTCATTTCATTTCATTTTAAGGGTGCTTTTATCCTTTTGCACCCTCTTTTTCTTGGCTTTATTTTGCTGATTGTAATCACTAGTTCCTTTGACTTATTTTAGACTCTACTCGACATTAATACAATGTAATGTCCCCATTTTTTGGATTCCCCTGTTCTGCAGTTAGAGGTGGCTTTACGAGGAATAAAATGAAGATAACAGTGGAATCAGACGATTTAGAATTCTACGGGCTCAGGCTAGTCCATTCAAAATATTTCATTATCAATATCATCTCCGCATAGTTCGCTCTTCGTCCTGCGGCATTTCTGGCGATTTCTGTCATTTTGGGTTATTAATGAGCATACTTTAGTTAAATACACTAAAGGTATTATTTGGATCATATTATCTGAGGAAATACCTTCATGTAATAGCTCGTTGAAACCATAATGAAAAGATTTAAAGGATGGGATGATGAGAAAGGACTTCTGACGCCCGGTATTGTCTTAGAAGCCAAGTAAGCACTTTCCGGCATTAAAAAGGAGTTAAAAAGGTTATAAAATCATTTTATAAAAGAAAAAGGGAGAAAAAGGAAAAAGTCATTGGGATATTATAGAAAGGGGATTTGAGTACATTCTCATTCATTCCTGACAATTTTGAGAAATCAATTTTGAGAGCTCTCTGCGCATTTTGGGGTTGAGCACGAAAACTCTTGACCAGCATCAGGTTTGATGGTGAGACTTATCCATCCTAGCCGATTTGGAGGGTAGATCTGTTGAAAAACTGAGTTTTACTGCTTGCTGGTTTAAATGAAAAATTTGTGTTTTTCACTTCAGCCGGTTTTGCATAGGCTTGAAGCTACTTAAAATTTTGCCGAACAATTTTAAACACACAGTAAAAAAATTACTAACAGGCTGAAAACAAATGCATGCACACCATGAATTTAACTCAGAGATTTTTGGCTAATCAGCCCTGGAAAAACCCCCACGGGGAAAACCAGTCAGAGAGAGGAGAGATTTTTATTATTTTCTTCAGCAATGTACAGGACAGAAAATGGTGAAAAATACAACTTATCTTCACCGGCAAACTTTATCTCAAAGTCTGGAAATGTGCTCAGCAAACCAGCCGTACACCCTTCTTCTTCTTCCTGAATTAAATGCAGACCGTACAACCCAGAAAATCGTACCAGCAGAAAATAAATGCACAGTACAGCAGCAAAACAGGCCGTACCTTCCTCGAAATTCGTGCCAAGAATTTGCAGACCGTACACACAGGCCGTACCTCGAATTTTGTGCTGAAAATTAATGCTGTCCGTACAGCATTAAATGCAGGCCGTACAGACCCACAAAACCTCGATTTTTGTGCTGAGAATTTAATGCAAACCGTACAGCAATTAATGAGCCGTACTATCCCTCGATTTCTGTGCAACCAGTGCAGTCGTACAGCATTTAATGAGGCCGTACTCTTCCTCGAACTGTGTGCATAAACTTCTCTGAAAATCGTGCCCTCCTTCAGCAAACTCGACCCAGCCTTCTCAGCTCTCTCTCTTCCCCTGAAAAATGAACAAGTGAATGCCCTTTTGCCTCCCTCAGCCTTTTTGTTTGACCTAAGTGAGTTTCTTAATCCAATGGTGGAGAAAGAATCAATCCAATGGATGAGATTGAATGTGAGTGAAAATCCCTTTTATTTATTTCTCATAAATAAAATCACTCACCCACTTAAATTTATCAAAAAGTGACTTTATTGATATAAAGTCTCATTAAGTGACATTTAATGTGAGGGTCACCTTTTTCCCTCTTAAAGTGACTTTAGGCAAAAATTAAAGTCACCTAGGGAACATCTGCCTAGGTACAAAAACTAACACTCCCTCTTACCGAGGAAGGTGTTCCGTACCACTCCCAACTTATCTCTGAAGAAGACGAACTTGCCTCTCCCCAAAGACTTCGTCAAGATGTCAGCTACCTGTTCATCAGTAGAAATATGCCGAAGCTCAACTGCCCCTCTCTGAACGTAGTCTCGGATGAAATGGTATCTGATCTCTATGTGCTTTGACCTGTCATGGAACACTGGATTCTCAGAGAGCTGAATGCAACTCTGATTGTCGCAGTAGATCACCGTAGGTCTAAGCTCCTGATCAAACAAATCTACCAAAAGCTTGCGAAGCCACAGTGCTTCACAAGTAGCCTGACTGGCTGCCATATATTCAGCCTCAGCCGAACTCAATGCAACGGATCTCTGTTTCCGGCTGAACCACGACACTACTGCCGAGCCCAAACTGAAACAACAACCGGAAGTGCTCTTCCAATCCCGCACGCAACCTGCCCAGTCTGAATCTGTAAAACCAACCAATCAGACTCCATCCGAACCCCTGTAGTCCAGACCATAGTCCACTGTCCCTGCAAGATATCTCAAAATGTGCTTTGCAGCTGTCCAGTGCACACTCCTAGGCTCAACCATGAACTGGCTAAGAGTGTTCACCGCAAAGCACAAATCTGGCCTGGTGTTGACCAGATACATCAAAAACCCAATAAGCTGACGATATACAGTGGGATCCACCAACTTGCCCTCGGAAGCATGGAGTTGCTTCCAGTTGGTGATCATAGGTGTAGACATAGGCCTGCAGTCCTCCATCCTAAATCTCCTCAGAATATCAGCTGCATACTTTCCTTGTCCAAGGAAAATATGCCCAGGCTCCTGCCAAACCTCCATACCCAAATAATAGTGCATCAGCCCAATATCGGTCATCTCATACTCCGAAGCTAAGTCTCTCTTGCAATGTGCAATGAGACGCTCAGCATCTGTGATGAACAGATCATCAACATACAACAAAAGAATGAGCGAATCCCCCCCAACCACAATGAAGTAAAGGTTGGGATCAGCCTCACTCTTCTGAAATCCCATCGATGTCAGATACTCATCTATCCTGGAGTACCAAGCTCTAGGAGCTTGCTTTAGCCCGTACAAAGCTTTCTTCAACCTGCACACATGAGAATCCCTCCCATGTATCTCGAATCCCTGTGGCTGCTCTAGATATACTTCCTCCTGCAGAAGACCATTGAGAAATGCGGTCTTCACATCCATCTGGTGGATCCTCCAACCCATCTCTGCTGCTATAGAAATCACTGCCTGGATAGAAGAATATCGTGCAACTGGAGCAAAAGTCTCATCAAAGTCGACTCCCTCAACCTGTGAGAAACCCCGCGCCACAAATCTAGCCTTGTACTTCTCTACGCTACCATCCGCAGCATGCTTTACCTTGTAAAGCCATCTGGA
>LPNX010605952.1:305404-337092 GCA_001517045.1 Pseudotsuga menziesii
AGATCATCTAGATCTACTATTGTGCTTCATTGCCATGGATTGAGATTTCATATTTGCTTCAGATCTTAGAAGAATCAAAGGTTTCAGTGCTCATTTGTGGAGAGAGTGCATTTGTAGAAGCAGAGATGACCAAAGAAGAGGGTGCACTTCATTCTCTGCCAGAGTTGAGGAGGTCGCAGCAGTCAGTTGTGATAGAGAGGGGAAGAATGATTTAGCTGTGAAGTCGTGGGCTTGGTTAGGAGCTAGTTTTGTGGAGAAAACCGCCATCTTCCAGTAGTGGGGAATTCCTCTCTTCATATCCATTAAACTATTGTTGTTACAGGGGGGCACAGCTGTTGGGAGAACAGTCATAGATTCCTTTGAGGTTACCAGTCAGTACCAGAACAGAAATCGAGTTTCTATCACCCCTGAGCTTCATATTTACTGTGTAATAGCTACTTGCTGCTGAGATATTGTTGTTGTCTGAGGTCGAACTGCTACAGGAGTCACACTCACCACTAGTGTTGCGTTTTTGGCTTAAGAAAGGGCTGTCATATGGTGGGAAGGTGCACTACTACTCCCATTATCATAATGTGCTTGATGCTATTCATATCGTTGTATAGAAAGGGAAGGCAGCGTACTCTTATCTGTCTGATTGAGAAGGGTCCTGAATACATTTCTATAAACCAAAAAGTTATTTGAGGATTATTGAGAAATCAGACCAGCTGCTACAGGCATTCTAGGAGGCATATTTCCCAGTGGTAACCTACAGCTTTCATATATATATCAATCACTGAGCTCGCAGCAGATTTCTACAGCACTCAAGTAGTCTAATCCATGGTGGTGAAGAGCTGACATTTCCAGATCTGCTACTTGGCACATTCAGGAATGTAAACAATGTTTAAAGTACATTTATATCAGTCTGTAATCTTTGCTGATTTATTCCTTTTTATCTTGTCCATTTGCGTTGTTTCATGTGCTGTCTTAGCAATGAGAATATAAGGGCACTATGAATGTATGATGAGACAAACAGTTCCAAGCACCCTGAAACCATAAGCAAATAAACTCAGAAATGTACTGGACAGCCCAATAGTTGAAGTTGAGGTGCAAACAGTGAGTACACCAATAAGTTTGCAAGTGTTTGACAAAAGTCTTCTACCACATTTCACCCACAGTTGGGACAAAATTAATCATAGCAGTTCATACACAAGGGTACTTGAAGAGGATCCATAACCAAGTACAAGTCAGTTGGGAAAAATTTTAGCTCATTTGGGATAGGGACCTTACATACAAATTTCAATTTCAATCTCTTGTCCAATGCATGGCTTGTGATATGATTATTCAAGCCTCTTAATGTTTCTGTGGAACTTCCTTACATAAAGGTTTTCTTTCATATCTCCAAATAATACTTTATATGTGGGTGTAAGCTGAACCAGTTCATTTGAATCATCTAACAAATTATGGAATCAATAAACTTCTAAATAGTCTGTACTTGGACAGGTATCCATCAATAATATTTTCTCTGAACATTGAGAAAATGCTAGTCTAACAATTCTATTGTTCACATTTCCAAGTTTCATAATTCATACCTCTAAACTCTATATAACCAATAATTTAGAAGGTGAAAAGGACTAGGGAGACAGTATGCCACACCGACATAATTTTCCAGAAAAATAAATTACTGAGAAATAGCAACAGAAATAACCTACCTGAATAGATGGCCGTAAAAACCCTATAATGATATAATTACCAGATGACCTTGATGACCTTAAAGCAATAAAAATGGCCACCAAATGGCCTGAATAACATTACTTTTGAAATTTCAGAATAAAAATATGCCTAGCCAACTAGATTTTTGAAAGAGAATGTTTACAATGACCTTGTAAACACTAGAGTTCTTGTCAAATCTTCAGAACAAAGTGTGTTAAGGTCTTAAATTTTAAGAGAGCAGACTGCAATTCATTGACTATAACAAAATACTGAAGTTCATGTACAAACCATTAGAGGAACCATGAATCAATGAGTTTTGAAACATATGGTAGAATAGAAATAAAATAAATTAGTGAACATCAGATACCATTGGAAGAAAAAGAACTTTGGATGTTTGAGAGTACACATCCTTACAAAATGAATGCATAGAAGATGACTGTAGAGTGACAATCAAAGACTGTATGTGGGACATATGAAAATTTAAAAAGTTTTAAGATGCAGAATAATTAAGATGTCCTTACCATGTTTATAGAGGTGGTTTTCCCAGCACCATTGGGTCCAAGCATACCAAAACACTCTCCTCGTGGCACAGCAAGTGACAAACCACGAACTGCATACTTCTCAGAGTTACCGTCGTTTCCTGAATACACCTTCTTTGCATACTTCTCAGAGTTACCGTCGTTTCCTGAATACACCTTCTTTAGGTTATCACAAATTATAGCATGGGATTGGGAGGAATCTTGGAGCAACTTCTCAACCAGTTCCCTCTGCAAGGAGACAAAAAGACAAGTATGAGAGATTGAGCTCAAATTCTATGGAGAAGATGTTCCAAATAAAAGCTACATGTATTTTAAACTAGGCTGAGTGAAACTTGGAAATAGGTATGGGTTTCCAAAACCGTTACAGCAAGGAAACTCGGCCCAGAAAATTTTAGGGAAAAAATGCAATATTAAAAAATATAAATAATTTATTTTCTTTTAAAAAAAACAAATTAGAATAAAATGATCCATCATCTATGGTGTTTAGAATTTGGACATGATTTTTAAATTATTTTCCATATAATTTTTGGACTCTAGAGTATCAAACATTTATTTTTTAAATTATGCTCCACAATTCCATTTTTTTTCAAAACATGTAGAGGATACCAAGAAAAAATGAAGACCAGATAGGTTGTTACATAGACATGGATCAATCCAATAAAGGGTTAAATACTAGGCATCTAGGGTGTACAACTGTGGGTGTGGGCATGAGTACATGTGCAAGAATTGAAATTTAGGTGTGGGAGCAGGTGCTGGTGTGGATATGGGTGTGTGAGTTTGGAAATTTGGGTACTAGGAGTGCGCACAAGGAGGGTGTGTTGTGTGTGTTAAAATTGAAAAATAGTAAAATTTTGATACATGTATGTCTTTTCTTTTGAAAAATACGTCTTATATTTACAAATAATAAAGAAAAAGGTGGAAGGGTATATACAATGGAAATCATAACCTCTTTTGTAAAGCTATTAGAAATGAGATAAAATCTAAATATGCTATAGGCTCTAGAGATTGGACATCTTAGATTAATAGGCCCCCCTTAGCCAGGAGCAGATGGTGCACGTCATCGTGCCACACGGTACAAAAAGTAGACAAAAGAGCTAACCTTAGACTCTGTTGCCCACCTATTTCGACTAGGTGGCAACTCCATGTACACGAAAATGTACATAATTGTACTAATTGTACCTTGGAAAAATCTGAGGATTTTTTCACTTATGCAGGGCAATTGCCCCTTTGTAAAACGAAATGTCCGCTCCCCTGCGTGGGAAAATTAATGTAATTATATGTGCTAGTATGGGTCATATGATATGGATGTCACACCATGGAACTGGTTGTTAGGGAAGTCCCCTCATCGAGTGTTTTTTTCCTTTCCAATTGATCTTGTTGTGTAAACGAGTTTAATTGGTTTGGTTTTTCACTCAAAATCCTCCAAAGTGGTGACGGGCGTTCTACTAGTCAAGTCCATGAGGTGGCTAAGGGTTCAAAATGTTGTTCATGACCATACTAGACATTTGTATAGAGTCTTGCGGAGTTTCGTTATGTTATTGTATTTTTGTTAATTTTTTCTAGTTAATTAACTTCACCCCTTGGTGGTTAATTAACTCAATTTTGATGTAATAATGTAATTGCTCAAGCACTGACATTTTGTAATAGGGGCTATGAATGCAAAGTAAATTGCTATGAAACCCCCTAAGCCACTGCTTCGAGTCCCATGTCATTCTGATAGGTGGTTGAAGAGATAGACCAATTTTGGTCAGGAGGGGTCTATCTCCCCTAGGGAAATTTTTAATTTTCCTAAGTCAAAAATTCATATTATTTGATTTTGAAGGAAAAAATCAAATAATGCCATGGTAATTTTGTTTGGGGGTTGTTAAGCCTAGGAAAATTTTATTCCAAATTTTTCCACCCCCCCATGGCCAAGATATAATTTTTTCAAGTTTTTTTTAATTTTTTCCTAAGTCAAATTTGGAAAATTTTAAAAAATTAAGTTGAAAAATTAAATCTAAGGAGAAATGTTATTTTAGCCTAAGTCTAAAGGTTAAATGTTTGAAGCAAATGGCTAAAATCTAAGCCTAAGGCTAAAGTCAAACCACAAATGAAGATGGGGCACTACATTATTAAGTGGTCCAAACCCCTTTTAAATGGGGCGCTACCATTGTAAGGAGGCGCTACTATAGTGGAAGGGCGTCACTACATTTAGTAGGGCGTCAAGCTAAATAGAAGGGCGCCATTATAATGAAGAGTCCCCACATATATAGAGAAGCGCTGCCAAATATGGAGGAAAGCGCTATATATGGAGGACGTCTACCTTAAAAGGGGGGCGCTACAATAAAGAGGGGCGCTAGCATGGACTTGGAGGAGCGCTAGCTAATAGGGAGGCGTCACTACATTTAGAGGAAAGCGCCCAGTTTAAAGTCAAAGCCAAATTTGGAAGGGCGCCTATGCTATTGGGCCCACGTTTTTTACCTTAACTCATCAAAAGCATCCAAGCCATTGATTGATGGAGCATTTGGTCAAAACCCTAGATCTAAGGGTGAAGATTGCTTAAGACATGGATCAAGCACTCAGGCCGTTGATTGAAAATTAATCCAAGGGTGGAGATTGATTGAGAAGAATGTAAAGTCAAATACCTAGATCTAGTGGTGGAGATTTAACCTAGATCTAGATCTAATCTTGGTCGTTGATCTTCAAGGGGTTGGGGTCTTCCTCAACTATATAATGAGGGTCTCACTCCCTCATTTGAGAGGATCTCTCATGCTATTGTTATGCTGCCGGAATATTTCTCCACTCTTCTCTCAAGCTCTTTTGCAATTGTAATCTTCTTGCCCTAGTTGGGCCATTTAATCAAGTAATCTTTGGAGGAGGTCTTGGTGTCTACATTTCATGCTTCTTGTGTAAGGTAACTTGCTTCATTTTTATTTGATTTTGCATTTGTATTAGCTTAGATAGCTCTCCACAAAGTATTTTGTGGAGAGACTTGTAGGTAGAAGTATTTCTATCTGCATTTGTGAGTAGATTAGTAAGATCCTACAAAGTATTTTGTAGGATTTATTTATATGCTCACCTCTTGGCTTACATTTTGCAGATCTCATAAGTTTGTTTGCAAGGAACTAGAACAAAGGAGCCTTTTCCCATTGGTTTAATTTATGTTTTTTCATTTTCGCACTTTTGCTTAAGAGGGTTTTAAGACTCAGTTTTTATCACTGTATAGTGATAAAAACCTTGGTTTTAAGGCCCCAACCCTTAGTATATTAATTAAATGCTTTAAATCTACTGTTTTAGCATCATTTAGGTGGCTGGAAACTCAGTTTTCAGCCCTCTAAACTTCATATTTCTATCATATTTTCGCTCAGATTTTTTACTGTAAATTTAGTGATTTTTGGGACTAACTTTTTCTAACAAATTCTTTGAGTTTTCTGTAATTTCCAGCAAGTAAAGCTTGCTGGTTTGTGACAGGTTTTGCATAGGTGAAGGGGAGGTGCTGCCCAAATAGGCCCAGAAATACCTCAACCTTTAACCGGTTCCAAAAGGGGTTCAAACCCTCACCTTTCTTGCTTCTTTTTTCTGATATTTGTAAACCCCAATGAGAAGTTCTCTTGGGGTATTCTAAAATTTTATAAAGCATTTGTAATCTGTAAATAGATTAGGAAGTAGAGTAGGAACTAGTTGCTTAGATTTCTGTTTATGCAATTTCTTCTGTTTACCCACCTTTCTTTGTGACAGACCACCATCTCTGTCACAAAGATTGTTGTGAGGTTAGGATTTGCTAGTTTCATTTTCTGTTCACCCACCTATCTCTGTTACAGACCACCATCTCTGTAACAGAGATTGTTGTGAGGTTAGTATAATCTGTTTTATTTTTCCTGTTTACCCACCTATCTTTGTGACAGACCACCATCTCTGTCACAAAGATTGCTTTGCGGTTGAGCATTGCTTTTGCAGTTACAGTTTTATTTCAAGTTCAATAATCTTTAATTTCTGTTAAAAGGTAATCATACAACCCATCCACCTTGCGTATCCTCTATCCACTTGTCATCTCCCTTTAGGGACTTCAAGTTGGATATAAAAAGCAGGAGAAGTGGAGGCTTAGGTAATTAGAACAACACTTTCCTTTTGCTACAATCTTTCAACACATTTAATTTTCAGTCCAAGATCAAGTACCAGCATCTCCCATAAGGGATACCGCTTGGTTGATCTTGTTGATCATTTAAAATAAACATTGCATGCTAATCACCCAGATAAAATTTACTTCTAAAATTAACCAACCAAACTTCAATATTTCCTGCTCCTCTACTCGGTTATCACCCTTCGGGGTACTCACGAGATACGACAAGGGATAGAGAAGTCCTAGTTTAATAGGCATCCATCTAGCCATTTTTCCTGTCAACTAAAAACAGTGACCTCGGAGGCGACTTGGTGTAGTAGACCGTGGGGGGTCTCTAGGCGCTTTGACGTCCTCCTTGTTGAGCACCAAGCCATTGGGGTTTGACCTGTGAGCTACGGGTGGGCTTTGCTCCCACTTTGTTGAGCGCAACAACATTCCCTCTTTGACTGGAGAAGTACTGGATTGGGGTAGACACACCACCGGTTCCAAAACTAAACTTTCAAGAAGAAAAACTTTAATAAAATTTACTAAAATAAACAAGAGACATTGCAAAACGTCCTACAAACACAGTTCATTGCTATCACCTTGCTGTTCAAGGTTTTCATTGCAAGCACTTTTATTTTTGCAAGTTCTTCACTTTTTAGTTACAAGCATTTCATTTCAATTTCGCAAATTCTTGTGGTGGCATCTTTAATTCATGGTTTAGTAATCTGAGATCTTGTGTAACACAAATTTTGGGGTAATAGCTTGACATTGTTCCATTATTCAATCTGTTACAACTGTGGATATTGTTAATATTGGTCAACTGCTCATTTCTTATTGTTTATATTGTTCATAAGTATTCATTTGCCATATTGTAACCTTGTTTAATTGGGATAACACCTAAACTGTGGTTTAATTGACTTACCTTTCAATTTCAGTTGTAAATCTGTAAAGTTATAATTTTAGACTCCATTTGTAATAGGCACTGGTCTTTATTTATCTCAAGGTCTGCTTGTCATTAAAAGGAAGTCTTTGCATTTGCATGCTGCTTGTCATTCCTTAGATAATATAAAGGCTTAGCCTCATAAATCTTAACAAAAGATCCTATTAATTAATTTATAATTAATTAATAAAACTGGAACTTAGTCTTTCCGTAGGGACTACCCCCCTTGGCTTTGTTGGGATCTTGCCTAAACGGAGGAGTTGTGGACTGTGGTGACAGTGGTCCCCAGCTCTCACTTGCCCCCAAGGACACACATAGCAGGTTGTGACTTTCCTGTGTCTTAAAGTGTGAATTAGGCGGCAACAGACTCAAAAAAAACTTACACTTGATCTTACAAAGAATGATCAAGGCCGAGATCTTCAAGCATTGCCAGATCCCAGTGAAGGTGGAGCGAACTGAGTGGTAGCCTCCAAACAAGGTAGCACGCCAATGAACCCTGACCTGTAGCAGAATTTAATATTGATCCTCGAATTACTTCCAGCAACTCCTGACAAACTGACATTTTCAAAAAGAGAGCTTCATTGCCTGCAAGCAATGAGAGACAAGGAAAAATCCATTAGAGAGCCCACTCTTGGCCAAATGAGCCCGGATGGGATCCCCTGATACATGACTAGCCAAGCAGATATTCTAATCTTAATAGAAAGCTGAACATACCAAACATTTTGAACTCTGTGCACCCATCTATCCTTCAGATTAGTCCACCATCTCACACGGAGAACCAGGGATAATGCATGTCTATGATGCAGAATTTAAATATAGTCACCAAGAGTCATAACACTTTAGAGGCTGCCCAAAAATCCATCCCCTGTCCCTCCCAAAAGTCTCGAGCATCCCTATATTCATTTTGAACATGTTTGTCTACAAGATGACCCCTCTCAACTCCATAATTAACAAACAGTCAAGGGCAATCAATCCATACTCCTGAACCATACAACACCACTCCTTCTAGGAACGTGGGGATGCATCCCACAAATACCCCCAAAAGAAGATGCCCTTCTTCCTCAATCTATGCACTTGAAAGAGAGACATCTTTGCAATATACACAAACCTTGCATCCTCCAACTCCAAATGGGGCATCACACTAGATCCCAACCTGCCTTACTTCCCTACCAATTCCATTGAACCAAACCTACAATGGATTTCCAAGTTAACCATATTCTATTGAAAATGAATGAGCTCAAAAACCTGCAAAAAGTGGGGGAAGGAAATAATATCACACAATCAAAGGCCCCTTGCACCCTGCTTATATGTTGTGCAATCATCATCCAATGTTGAAACAAGACATGTCAAGAAGTGGATCCATCTATACACCTCATGATCCACTTGGCCACAAGAATACTGCCCTGGGTGGCAACAACAATAAGGCCAAGCTCTCCCTCTTCCTTGGGCATAGTACAAACATCGCATGGAAGTTGGAACCAAAGGAAGGCCCCTTTCTCCATCATACTTGGACCACAAATATGACTGCAAAATATGCCCTAGTCACCAAAGCTGAGTCCTAATAGGAAACCATCAAGAGACATAACATACATGACAAGCCTAAAGAATATGCCCAACAACTATCAGTTTCCTGAAAAATAGGAGGTATTTATGATGCCAAACATGGAGTTTGCTTTGAAGCCTCTGTAGACACCAATCCCACATAGACACTAGTGAAAACCCCACCCCAAAAGAAATGCCCATATATCTCAAAATCACCTTGAGTTGAATATATGTCTGGACTCTGGGCTACAAGAATCTAGTCTGGTGTTTATCAAAAATTTGAAGAGCTATGCTTCAAGATATTTGATGAGGGTTTTGTTTTGAAGAT
Organism: Pseudotsuga menziesii; assembly: GCA_001517045.1. Taxonomy (NCBI): domain Eukaryota; kingdom Viridiplantae; phylum Streptophyta; class Pinopsida; order Pinales; family Pinaceae; genus Pseudotsuga; species Pseudotsuga menziesii. The sequence continues at coordinate 314,527 of LPNX010605952.1, forward strand.
CTTGTCCTCATCTGGCAATTCCATGAAGGAACAAAGCCCTTGTTCCTTGTAGGTTTTGAAAAAATGTTGTTTGTAGAGGTGAGAACATCCAACAAGGCATTTGAAGGCTCACCTTGGCGACTCCACATCTTGGCAGTTTTGGGTGTGAGGTATAACAATTATGCATTTTCAGATTTGTTTCAATAATGAAGATTTGAAGTTGAGAAGCAGGGCATTGTCTTCATGTTTAGCTGAGCTTATGCTAAATTGGATTTCTCGGGCATCTTGACATTCTCAAATGAGGGCTTTGATTTAGATTGGATTGATCTTATTGGGTTATTTCACAGGTGTAATGATTCAGCTACACTGCATGTTGCATCCTTCATGAAGGTTATGGTAGACTTTAGTGGTGTTCATGAGGATGACATTTGCATTTATCTTAGAAGAATGAAGAATTAGAATGGGAAGAAAATCTTGGTAGAAAAGGAATATCTTCACTTGCAGATTTTATCTAAGTATTTCTCAAGCATTGGGATACTCACTATGAAGAAGGCAATTATAAGTTGATTTTTTAGGACCTTGTGCCAGCTCCCATTGACGAAGATATTTGTGACAAGAGCACTCAAATCCGCCTCAATCCCCATACAAGATCAAGCACAAGAAAAATCACATCATGAAAAGGATATTGTTCAAAGCATGCAAGCATCCATTTCATCCACTGAAGATGGCATGGGTTTAGTAAATTTTAGTGTTCTCCAAAGTTCAATTTTTTTTATGAATCATTTGATGATTTGGAAAAGGAAGAGTTTGTAGATAAACCCTTGGATTTAATCACCTACTCATTTGATGAAGAGCACGACAGCCATGAGCTTGAAAATATTGATGCTCTTCTCCATATTAAAACACTTAGGTGAGATAGAAAATATTTTTGTTTTGAGGGGTATCCTATCTATGATATTTATGAAGTGGGACTCTAGGGCCAAGGACGCCTTCCTAGAGTGGAAATCACAATATAACATAAGGTGTGACATGATAATTCATAGGAGGGGATCAATAGGGGCTTAATTCACCCTATGTCCCTTTACAACTTCATAACATATGATATAACAATGAAATATATCATTAGCCAAGTTGAGGGGGCTCTCCTTGGGGGGCTTTCCTCACTGACTGAGCCAAAATAAAATAATCCGGACAAATGTTGACTGAAAACTGTTGAAGGACTGTCCGGGATGCTGAGACACATCATATGCCAAAATTCCAAGCCATTTCCTTGACCCAAGAGGCCAAATTGATTTTTTCAGTGAAATTCCTAGTTCATTTTTGCTGGTACATCCTCTGGAAAATGATAAAACCACCATAACTCTGTCCAGGATGAGAACTGGGGCAAACTGACTGTACTAGATGATCTAGAGACACAAAAGAATGGTACAAGTGACTACTCATAGCCCTTGGAACACCGCACTTCTCTAGGAGAACCAAAATCACTGCCATCTGTAATAAAATTTGATCATTTGGCCAATAATGAAGTGATAATAATCACTTATCAGAAGAACTGGGGCCAAATTCCCAAAATTGGAACCGCTGTATTGGTCCTCGGCATGTCTAGAACAAATATAAGCCATGTTGTTTTTTGAGTCATTGCCTTGGGAACCGTGCTTAACTTGGTCAACTGGGTTAATTAGGTCAAAGTACCCAAACTGAAGGTGAGAAACTGTATCCATATGATCCTATAAGCATCCAGGGTAAGAAATGCTCCATTGGTGTAGATCAAAACCAAGCTTAAATCATGCTATTCATAACCATGGCGACAATAATAATAATAGTGAGTAAGATATACCTGTGCTTCTAAAAAATCTCAGAACCTTTTGGGAGTCTGCTTGTTCATGCCATGCTTACAAAGTGTACACAATGTGCTAGTGCTGGGTGAGGATGGAAAGCAAGGCTAGGTAAAGGGAAATGACTTCTGACTAAGTTTGACAAGGTGATCTCTCCGAATAATAACCAAAACACTTAACCAAAGTGACATGTACATGGCAGATAACAATAGGGGAAAGAGGTGTCTCACAGATGGATAAAGTACTTGGGCTTGTTTCCTCTAGACTCTAGTAAGTTTTCCTTTGCACTTATTTGCAACTTAGATCAACCTTCAAAGGCAGGTGCCTTGGAAGCAGTGTTTTAAAAATCGTCCAAACTGGAATCGGAACCCGCCGGTTCACCGGTTCGGAACCAAACCGGGTCAAACCGGTCGGTTAACCGGATTGGGGACCGGTTAGATACCGAACCGGCCGGTTTGGTACCAAACCGGTCCGGTTCGGTATCTAACCGGTCCAACCGGCCGGTTCCGAGCCTGACCGGTCCGGTTTGGAAAAAGGCCAATTTTTTTTGTTTTTTGGTTATTTTTATTTTATTTTATAAATGTTTCCTAACCTAACCTAAAGCTAAACGGGTAATATATTAAAAACTGTTCCTGGAAAACAGTAGACTTAGAACCATAATCCTATTATCCTATAGATCATAGGATAGGATCAAATCAGTGATTTCCAGAATGGGTAATATATTAAAAACTGTTCCTGAATTTTGAAATTTCAAAACTTATTTTACTTGAATTTAAATTTATCTAACAGCTCTCTTTATTTTCTATCATTGTTGTTTTAAAACTTATCAATGGGTGTACAAAGGTAATTAAAAAATTACCCAAAACATGTGTAATATACAAATAAGAGTTCCATGGTATGTTATGTTGACACATCAAACATGAATAAACAATTTGTGAACTCAGATGACTGATAACCATACGAAAGTTGGCCACTTACTCCTTTTTTGCTTTGTACAACATTATTCAGAGTTGTGTAAGTAGTGTACATTGAGACTTTACTTTCTGTATGGTGTTTATAGTGAAGTGGGGTAGTTTCCTGACCCATTACACAGTACACTGACCAATTCTGTCCTCTAAGAAGGTTCTTTGCTGTTATTTTAGTTGGCAGAACTTAGAAGCTGGTTTTGTAATTGTAGTGGCACTAGTAAATCATGGATTATAATCTTGAAAATGTTGTTTTCCTTTAAAATTTAAGTATTAGATGTATTTTTTAGCAAACCGATTCATTAAATTCAAATCGGCCGATTTATGACCGATTCATTACCGATTCCGATTCCGATTCTGAGTCGACCCTCGACCGATTCCGAGTCGGATTCCGATTTTTAAAACTATGCTTGGAAGCCTTCTGGGCTCCAGTACTGGCAAAGACACAGCCTTTGCAGGCTAGTCTTGCCCTGTTGCCTTGTGGGAGCAAATGAGCCGAACACTATACAGAGAGTGAGTGCTCATCCTTTGACCATTGATCTTATTTTTTCAATAAATTTCTTTTTCACAAGATAGTAGCCATCCTACAAGAGCAGGTGCCCTGGAAAGACTTCTGGGCTCCAGTAAATGACTAAGGCCTAGACCCGCTGCCAGCGAGCAGTCTATAGCCCTGACGGCTTTGCCTCTCCTTGCTGCCCCTGTGGAGGGCAGATGAGCCTTACATTATACAAAGAATGAGTGTTCAACCCCTTGGCCACTGACTACCTTTCAAACATTTTATACTTTTGCATCCTTTAGATATAGCTTTTATGTGTTCCGATGCTTTAGTGTCTAGCAACATTGTTTGGTGGAGCACTTGTTTTGAGGACTAAAGGAGAACTTCCCAATGAACCTAGCCATACTGGCCAAGCCACATACTTCACAGCCAAAGACCCAAAACAACATGGAGTCTATCATGTACAGAGGTCAAGATGGGGAAAAGATCTTCAATCTCACAAATCTCAATCAATTTAAGTCATGGGGTAAACTTCAAAAATGGATGAACTGAATGTAAGTTTTCCTTTGAGATTCAAACTAGGGCTAAAACAGTATATTTAAATTTGACTGAATAACCACACATGAACTTCTTTACAGTATGCAGCGGAATATAAAACTGAGATCCATTTACAACATCAATCACATCAATAGAAACGATACAGTCTTTTAGGTAGAAACCCTCGGACAAAACCCAAGATGGGAAAACCAATGCACCAGTATGAGATGATATTTTTATTAAGAAAATATGGAGCTTTTACAAATCAGAAATTTTGATTTATGCCCTAGATGGCAAAATCAAATCACCTAAAAATCACTAAGAAAAACCTAGAAGATGGGCACGGTTCCCAATGCAGTTGTACGACTGCTACTGTACGGTCCTACATTGTACGAACGACTGCTGTACGGTTTGTACAGACTCTGTACGGCCTACTGTACGGATCCGTACCACTGTACGACTATGCGGTCACCTGTTGTACGATTGTACTGCCTCCTTGTTGTCGACCTCTTTGTTGTACAGTCCCTCTGCCTGCGTCTCTTGTCTCTCTCCTCTGGTAAATTAGGGTTGCCTTCTTGAGTTAGTGCTCCTCCGTCTTCTTTGCCAAAATTCTCTCTCACACTTCTTCCTCCGTCTCTATCGGAATGCAACTGTATCCTCTCCACCAATTGATCTCTCTTTTATAGCTTTATGCAAAGCAAAAACACTAATCTCACTTTCACTTTATAAAGTCAATTAATAATTAGATCACTTTAATTTATTTTCCAAAGTAAACTTAGGAAAAATAAATTAAATAGAATTGGCTTCCCAATTTAAATTTTCTGCGTGCAAGGACACATGCATGCAGGAAGACCTTCCTTGTCGCTGCTATTTTAACACTCCTCTCAACGAGGTAGGGATTATGTAGCAACCCCAACTTATCTCTGAAATTCACAAAACTATGTCTTCAAAGTGCCTTGGTGAAAATGTCCACCACCTGCTCATCTGTTTGTATGTACTCCAACCGAATGGTTCCTCTCTGAACACAATCTCTCAAGAAGTGGTACCTGATGTCTATGTGTTTGCTCTGGTCATGGAACACTGGATTTTTCAGATCACAGTGAACTCTGTAGCCTCTAGCTCACACTTGAACAACCCTGAAAGTAACTTCCTCAGCCACATACCCTCACTCGGCCTCTGTCGAGCTCAATGCAACTTGTTATCACCCGCCTTGTAGTTGCATGTGTGAGGTGGATACAGGATGGATGGTAGAGGGGCAAGCAACTAAGGAGGTGGAACCAAGATTGCCTAAACTCCCAAATGGATGGTTGTCACGCCAATTGAGGCAGCCTTCACTTTATGTTATCTAAGTCCAAGACAACAACGGGGGAGACCCGGATCTACTCCCGACAGGAGAGATCAGACCTGGACACCAGAACAGATCAAAAGTGGCTTTGAGGTACGTAAGGTGTAAGGTGAATGGAAACCCTAGCTCTAGGGTTTAGGTACTAGCAACTAATGGAGATGACCACTGCCTTGGGAAATGTAACTGTGACAGGGTGAGCAAGGACAGAGTTGGGACTGTCTAGTACCAAGGAGACAGACTCAGTGAAAGATAGGTAACTTGAGTTATCAATGAATGGTGGCAAAGAGAATGAGAGTGAGGTCAATTTAGGGCTAGCGCTAGAGATAGGAGATCAGTGGCTTTCGTGCATTGGGCAATGGATTCAGTATCAACACAACATTTCAATGAACCCACCTGGGATATGCCCTGATCTATGGACCCAAAAAAGGATTTGGCCCGAAAGATTTAGGTGACAAGAAAATCCGCAGAAGGAGGGCTAGCGCTAGGGTTTGGAGAGGCAGATCTACAGATCTAGAGCCACCAGAAGACTATCAGCTCAGCGTTGGAGGGGAAATGAGATCAGGATGGCCCGATCTACAAACCCAAGTCAAAAAATTTCAAGAAAGATCAGATTTGAAAAAGTCAAAATTTGATGAGGGGGGCTAGGAGGCTAAAAGTCAGTTTTTCAGATCTAGGGCAACCTGGAAGGCACTAGCTCAGCGTTGGGGGTGTTCTGGAGTGCTCAAGCCCTGATCTATCAGCCTAGCCTGTCAGATTTTAGTGTGCTAGTTCAAATGATCAAACCCAGACCTTGGGGGGATTTAAGAAGATAATTGTGAAACTCCAAGGGCGAGGTTGATATTAAAAATTAAGGCTTTTGGCACACTAACTTGGATGAAAGATTCAACAATTGAAAGATCCAAGTGAAATCGGACAAAAATACATAGAGAAATTGGCTGCCAAATAGAGAGGGGCACCCTCTTTCCTAGAGATCAGTGCTTGAAGGTGGGTAAATGGAGTCTGTAGCTAATGCCTAGGAAGGAGAGAATGTTTCAAGGGATGGTTGACAAAAGCCAGATCGACAAATTTGCAGTTTGCCAATGCAAATTGGTCTGGTGATTTTTCCTACTTCTACTAAGGGTTTTCTAAATAAAAGCAGTGATGGGCAATGCATAAAGAAATTAAATGGAAGAGAATTTACCTATGAGACATACCTAGATTTTGTAGATGACCTCTGAGATGACGAAGAATGTTGCTTTCTTGATGAAAATAGCATTCCGAGAAAGATCTTGATGTAGTTCAGTTTCTGCCAGTGACCCTAGCGCTAACTTCAACCTGCCAAACCAGAGAAATCAAAAGGTAAGACAAACGAACAAGATCTACAATGTAAAGAAAGTATAGGAATGAAAGATCATCAAGAAAAGATCACTCCCTGAACAGAACACCCAAGAGCCGGGGCAAGGTGAGTTTCCCCACAGATGCACCCTCCTCTAGCGTGCCTCCTTCAGCCTGCAGACAAATGGGTAAAGGAAAAATGCAAGAACTATCCCGAAACAAGCTCAGTACAGAAAGACAACAATGTCAATCATCAAATCATCAACTCATCAACAATACTTAGAGTGTAATCCCAAGCAAATCTCTTTATTCAATATTATGGTGCCAGAGCTCATGGCTTACAAAGGGGGGGTCACCTCTCTTAACTAGTTTGAGAGTGTGTCCACATTTCAACTAACTATCCTTCGATGATTGACCACATAAACAAGGGGGGCGCACTTTGCTCAAGGACGCCTACCTAGAGTGGAAACCACAATATAACATAAGGTGTGACATGATCATACATAGGAGAGGGTCACTAGGGGATTAATTCACCCTAGGCCCCTTTACAACTTCATAACATATGATGTAACAATGAACTACATCATTAGCCAAGTTGAGGGGGTGTCCCTTGGGGGGATTTCCTCACTTACTAAACCAAAATAAAATAATCCGAACAAATGCTGATTGAAAACTGTTGAAGGACTGTCTGGGATGCTGAGACACATCATATGCCAAAAATCCAAGCCATTTCCTTGACGCAAGAGGCCAAATCGATTTTTTCAGTGAAATTCCTAGTTCATTTTCGCTGATACATCCTCTAGAAAATTATAAAACCACCATAACTCTGTACAAGATGAGAAATGGAGCAAACTGATTGTACTGCGTGATCTGGAGACACAAAAGAATGGTCTAAGTGACTACCCATACCCCCTGGAACACTGCACTGCTCTAGGAGAACCAAAATCACTGCCATCTGTAATAAAATTTGATCATTTGGCCAATACTGAAGTGATAATAATCACTTATCAGGAGAAATGGGGCCAAATTCTCAACACTAGAACCGCAGTATTGGTCCTGGGAATGTCTGGAACAAACATAAGCCATGTTGTTTTTTGAGTCACTGCCTTGGTAAGCGTGCTTAACTTGGTCAACTGGATTGACTAGGTCAAAGTACCCAATTGAAGGTGAGAAACTGTATCCATATGATCCTGTAAGCATCCAAGGTAAGAAATGCTCCAATGGTGTAGATCAAAACCAATCTTAAATCATGCTATTCATAATCATGGTGATAATAATAATAATAGTAAGACATACCTGTGCTTCTGAAAAATCTAAAATCTTTTAGGAGTCTACTTCATGCCATACTTACAAAGTGTACACAATGTACTAGTGCTGGGTGAGGATGGAAAGCAAGGCTAGGTAAAGAGAAATGACTTCTAACTAACTTTGACTAAGTGATCTCTCCGAATAATAACCAATACACTCAACCAAAGTGACATGTATAGGACAGATAACAATAGGGGAAGGAGGTGTCTCACAGATGGATAAAGTACTTGGGCTTGTTTCCTCTAGACTTTAGCAAGTTTTCCTTTGCACTTATTTGCAACATAGATCAACCAGTGTTACAAACATCGTCGATATATCGGCAACATCGCGATATATTGCGATGTCAACTCACTGGCGATATATTGGCAATATATTGCCCCGATATTTTCCTCGTTTTTTGGCGATTTTTTCCCGATTTGATCGCGATATTTGTCGATTTTTTCTAATATATAGCGATATTTGCTGATTTTATGGCGATATTTGGCGATTTTTTCGAATATATAGTAATTTTTTGAATTTTTGTATTTTTTAATATTTTTGTATTTTTTATTTTCCCGATATATTGCCGATGTTTGCCGACATTTTCGCCGATAAATCCGATAATTTCTTTTTGGACCCTTGGCAATATATTCGCCGACACGATATTTGTAACATTGAGATCAACCTTCAAAGGCAGGTGCCCTGAAAGCCTTCTGGGCTCTTGTACTGACAAAGACACAAATTTTACTGGCTAATCTCACTCTATTGCCTTGTGGGAGCAAATGAGCAGAACACTATACAAAGAGTGAGTGCTCATCCTTTGACTATTGATCTTCTTTTTTCAATAACTTTTTTTTTTCACAAGATAGTAGCTAGCCTACAAGAGCAGGTGCCCTGGAAAGCCTTCTGGGCTCCAGTAAATTACTAAGGCCTAGACCCGCAGCCAACGAGCAGTCCATAGTCTCGACGGGTTTGCCTCTCCCTGTTGCCCCTATGGAGTGGAGATCAGCCTTACATTACACAAAGAATGAGTGCTCAACCCCTTGGCCACTGACTACCTTTCAAACATTTTATACTTTTGCATCCTTTAGATATAGCTTTTATGTGTTCCGATTCTTTAGTGTTTAGCAACACTGTTTGGTGGAGCACTTGCTTTGAGGACTAAAGGAGAACTTCCCAATGAACCCAGCCATACTAGCCAAGCCACATACTTCATGGCCAAATATACAAAACAACATGGAGTCTATCATGTATAGGGGTCAAGATGGGCAAAAGATCTTCAATCTCATAAGTCTCAATCAATCTAAGTCATGGGGTAAACTTCAAAAATGGATGAACCGGATGTACGGGGACAGGTGACACATGGAACCAACAAAGCACTAAGGTTTACTCTTTGTACAAGCATGGCATAAGCAATAGTCTTCACAACAAGTTTTTTGATTAGTCATGGCACAAGTTCAAGCATTAGTACAATATAAGCGTAGGTCACCATAAGCATCCTAACAAAACAGGCATAGGTGCTTGACATACATCATAGAGCAAAATCAAACTATAGAAGCGTAGACTTGATCTCACCATATATACATGTCTCTCTCTGATAGGCCCCTCTGCACCTATGTGTACCACATCTGATTTGTTGCTCTACTAATATGAACTAGGCCATCACTGAAGGCATCTCAATGGACTAATGAATCTCAGTCCTAGCAAGGAAAATCTGATGAACAAGGCTCTCGAATGGTTGAAGCTGTAATGATCCATGCTAATACCCCATGTGAAAAATAACTCGGAATAGAATAAGAGATAGGTCTCTGTGCTGCATCATGGTAGCCCAACTGCAAAATGTATATGTGATAACAACCACCTCTAATTTGAGTCAAATCTATCTGTTGGGTTGCTTATTCTTAGCTTTACAAAGCTCTCCATTTGCACTCATTAAAGTTAAGCTCTCCTTTAGCATTTTCCCTAAGGGTGCTCGCTTCGTCAATTTGTTAATATTTAAGGCATCTCCATGCCTAATAAATTGGTCTAGCTAGTACTGTTTCAAAGTTGGTTTTGTCGGAAAATATTGGGGAAAATGTGATTGAGGACACTTCCCATGGTTAGTTCGGTTCTACCTCAGTGGACCTGGGAAACCTAAAGAGAGGGAACCCTGCCTGTGTGACACTTTGGGATAGTGTCACAAGGTTCCACTAGTCTAACTATTGTTTATTTCTTGCAAAGCTTAGATCATCAAATCGTGTTACAACAGTAACAATTGTTGGCGTTTCTCCAGGTTGCAACATCGGGCAGAAATTCTCCCAGATTGGTCATGCTAATTGACCAAGGGGAAAGGATAGATTCATCCATGGGAAATGGCCATGTTAATTTGGCTAGTGGTGAATGGCCTAGGCATGGGCAGGCAATCTCCCATTATCCTAAGTCATATGGTGTGGGGACATTGGCCCCAGGGTGTTCTCACATTGCCTTCTGCATGATGGAGTGATCTATTCTATATTAGAGATTTGACTTGTTTAATTGGTAGGGGCTTTGATCCCCTTGTGGAATATACATGTCTAGTTTAATGTTAAATTGACATTAAATCTAAGAAGTGTCTGGGACTTCTTAGTGGGTCTATTCAACATTAGAGCTCTATGCATGAATAGACGTTCATGTGAGGGGATGATCATCAACATGGACAGCTTTTCTAGTGAAGAATAAATAACCAAGAAGACAAGTCATACCATTGAAGAAGTTTCAAAAAGCATTGATGAAGTCCCAAGAAAGATTGAAAACAAAAAGTGTAAGTCGGCCCTAGAAGAGAAAGTACAAGTTGGCCCCATCAAAAGTACAAATCAGCCCAGAGGTGAAATAAAGGTGAATTAAAGTGTATAAATAAAGTGCCCACATATTTCATTTTCACAGTCATCACAATGCATCTTCTCTTCTCATCTTGTGTGAACTTTCCAAGAAGGCCTAGCAAAGGCACTGTTATCATGAATCTTGTAGTTTCCCTGTCAGGTGATCATATCGAGGACGATAGAGGGGGACGGCAACTAAAGTCGTGATCTACGATATCCAAGACCTTTGAAAGAACTCAGATGTCACGCCAGTCAAGGATACCAACACTTTAGACTTGGTGGAGATACTCAGCCTAGGGGGCATCCCTATAACCAAGATAGCCCTAAAATAAGGAAAGCAAATGGATAACCTGGGGAATCTTGATCAGATCTCTTAGTAGGGTAGTTAATTAGATTTTTGCACAGTTACCAAGAGATTACGAGTGTCTATATGAAAAGCCCAATTTACCCTAGGGTTTTAAGCATGGAAGTTGGATGTAGGGGGTAAATGGTGAAATTAAGTAAACTTGGACACCCGGATTGATTACTAAGTGTAAGATTAGACAGTTGGAGATGAAACTAGCAATACCCAGTTTGCGGATCTGAAGATACCCACTCCTCCCACGGAGGGCGTCTCCCCCTCAAAGGTAGAGCAGTGTGTTGGATGGAAAAATGGAGTCTAATGATCGTGAAAATTTAGATTTAGGGGTTTTAGAATTATTTCGAAGTGGGTTTTAAGTTTCATTAACCGTTGCAAACTAGAACCTAGTAAACTAATAGATGAGGGTTTTAAATTAGGGTTTTGTTTGAAAGGAAAATGCAGCCACAAATAGATAGAAAAATAAGAAGAGATCTTACCCGAGAAAACTTACTTGATGTTTTTGATGATGAATGCCGAAGTGATGAAGACTATTCCCACACATATCAATTGGAAAGATGGTGAGATCTAACTTTAAACCAAACGCCCAAGGAGCCATGGATGCGCCCTCTCTCCTGCCAAGCCAAAGATCAAATCAATCAGATCGGCCAAGAAAAAGAACAATTATTGACGAGAAATAAAAGATGAGTAAGAGATCATGCGATAGAAATACTCCCTGTAACCACAAGATTTGGACAAGAGAACAAGGTAGGCATCTTCCATACGTGTGCCCCTCTCCAAGTCAATTTCCATGTCAAGCAAGTAAGATGGATCCAAAAGATGGGTCAGAAATTCACCAAGATTTTCCAATGCAAGCAAAAGATAGCATCAATCGATCACAAAGAACATTCTTCAATCATCGATAATTTATTCACAAAGAACATTCTTGAAGAATTATTTATCTATTATTCTTCAAGAGCCAATGGTGCCAAATTTCCTGATGGGATACAATGAGGGGGGTCTCTCTATATATATTTTGAGAGACACAAACCCTAACTTACTTTTTCATCCAACAGTTGAGATTAAAACATCATCAACGGTGGATATCACTTTTACACGGATCAATACATGAATCAACATGACTAAGTCAAGAGGGGCACACTTTTTTCCCAATTACACCTTACTAAGGCGAAATACATCATAACAATAAGCCTTAAGGTATAACATGATAATACATCAAGGGGGTCACCTTAGGGGCTCAATTCTCCCTAGGCCCCAATATAACATCATAACATAAGATATATCAATGTAATACATCACATAGCCAAGGTGAGGGGCGCCCCATGGGGGATGTCCTCACTGAGAGAGCCAAATAAATAATCTGGGACATCAAACTGATTGAAACCGCTGCAAAAATGTCCGAAGAGCCATAATAAATCACTCAAAGAATTCCCTTGCTATTTCCTTGACCACACAATCCAAATCGATTTCTTCAGTAATTTCCTAGTTCATTTTTTGGTGGTACATCCTCTGAAAATAATAATAATCATCATAACTTCGTTTAGGCTGAGAACTAAGGAAAACTGACTGCACAGAAGTGTCTGGAGACATAGTAGAATGGTACAAGTGACTACTCATACACACTAATCCACTGAAATGCCATAAATATCATCATCTCATAATAAAAATAATGGCTAGAGTTAAAAAAAAAATTAATGTCTAGAACTCAATAACTATGACCATCAGGTGAAAACTGAGACTGTAGTATTGGTCATGGGCATGTCTGGAGCAAATGTAGGCATTGTTAATTTCGTAGTCATTGCCTTAGGAACCGTGTTTGACTTGGTCAATTGTGTTGACCAGGTTAAAATACCCAAACTAAAGGTGAGATACTAAACTGAGCTGAACCTGCATGCATCCAAGGTAAGAACTGCTCCAAGATGTATATTAAAACCCAACTTAAATCATGCCATTTAAAGTCATGGTGACAAATTACAATAATATATAATAATAATAATCAATAAGATATACCTGTCTTTGAGTAATCATTGAATCCTCTGGAAGTCTCTTGTATATCCCATACTTACAAAGTTTAAACAATTTGCTAGTGATGGGTGAGAATGGAAAACCAGGCTAAAGTAAAAGGGTAATGACCTCTAGTTGATTTTGACCATGCAATCTCTCCAAATGATGACCAGTACACACAACCATAATGACATATGCATGACAGATAACAATAGGGCATGGTGGTATTTCACAAACGGATAAAGTACTTGGGCTTGTTTCCTTCAGGCTCTACCAAGTTTTCCATTTAAGATGATTTAACAATTTGCAACACTAGTCAACCTTCAAAGGAAGGTGCCCTCAAAGGCCCTCTGGGCTTCCAAAAAATGACAAAGGCATAACCCTAACAGGTCATCCTCACCCTACTGCCCTGCAGGGGCAAATGATCTGTACATTATACAATGAATGAGTGCTCATCCTTTGACCATTGAATTTCAACTTTAAGGCATTTAACACAAGATAATAGCCATCCTATAAAAGCAGGTGCCCTAGAAAGCCTTCTGGGCTCTAGAAAATAACTAAGGCCTAGCCCCGCTGCCAGCAAGCATCCATTGCCTCGACAGGTCTACCTCACCCTGTTTCCCTTGTGGGGGCAAATGAGCCTTGTTGCCGCCTAATTCACACTTTAAGACGTAGGAAAGTCACAACCTGTTATGTGTGTCCTTGGGGACAAGTGAGAGCTGGGGACCACTGTCACCACAGTCCACAACTCCTCCGTTTAGGCAAGATCCCAACAAAGCCAAGGGGGGTAGTCCCTACAGGAAAACTAAGTTCCAGATTTATTAATTAATTACAAATTAATTAAAGGGATCTTTTATTAAGACTAAGGCTAAGACTTTATAATATCTAAGGAATGACAAGCAGCATGCAAATGCACAGATTTCCTTTAATGACAAGCAGACCTTGAGATAAATAAAGACCAGTGCCTATTACAAATGGAGTCTAAAATTATAACTTTACAGATTTACAACTGAAACTGGAATGTAAGTTAATTAAGCCACAGTTTAGGTTGCCTAACAATGAGATGAATAAACAGACAAATGGTACAATTATAACAGTAATGAACCAAGATTATTAAGTAATGTACAGCTGATCTAAACTTATCAGTATAAACAAAAGATAGCAGAAGAGAATGCTTTAATGTGAAACTTATTGAACCAACAGGAAATAAAAGAAAGAAAGACTTTAAGTTTGATTTACTTGAAACAGTGTAAACAAATGTTACGCATTCACCACATGAACAATTGCAGAACTGAAAGTAAATGAACTTGAAAAGTGAAGTGAAACTGAAAGTAAAGAGTTGTAGTGCAATGCTGGAGTGTTGAAATGAAAAAGTGTTGTAGAACCGGTTTTGCAATGTCTCTTGGTTTATTTTAGTAAATTTTATTAAAGTTTTTCTTCTTGAAGTTAAGTTTTAGAATTGGTGGTGTGACTACCCCAATCTAGTACTTCTCAAGCCAAAGAGGGAATGTTGTTGTGCTCAACAAAGTGGGAGCAAAGCCCACCCGTAGCTCACAGGTCAAACCCCAATGCCCCGATGCTCAACAAGGAGGACGTCAAAGCGCCTAGAGACCCCCCACGGTCTACTACCCCTTCTAGCTTCCTGAGGTCACTGTTTTTAGTTGACAGGAAAAATGGCTAGATGGATACCTATTAGACTAAGACTTCTCTATCCCCTGTCGTATCTCGTGAGTACCCCGAAGGGTGATAACCGAGTAGAGGAGCAGGAGATATTGAAGTTTTTGTTGGTCAATTTTAAGGGTTAATTTTAATATGGGTGATTAAGATGCAATGTAAATTTTAAGTTATCAACAAGATCACGAAGCGATATCCCTTATGGGAGGTGCTAGTATTCGATCTTGGACTGAAAATTTAAATGTGAAGACTGTAGCAGGAAAATAAAATGTTGCTTTAATTACCTAAGCCCCCACTTCTCCTGCTTTTCATATCCAACTTGAAGTTCCTAAAGGGAAATGACAAGTGGATAGAAGATACAAAGGATGGGTGAGTTGTATGATTGCTTCTTTTAACAGAAAAAATAAAAATAAAAATAAAAATAAAAAATACTGAACCTGAAAGAAACTGTAACTAGCTAGAGTAATGCTTAACCGCACAGCAATCTCTGTGACAGAGATGGTGGTCTGTCACAGAGATAGGTGGGTAGAAAGGACACTGATTATACTAACCTCACAACAATCTTTGTGACAGAGATGGTGGTCTGTCACAAAGATAGGTGGGTGAATAGAAAAATAAAACTGAATGCTTAAGCTAACCTCACAACAATCTCTGTTACAGAGATAGGTGGGTGAATGAAATAAACTAGAAAGGAAAATACAACTGAATAAAACAGTAAACTAACCTCACTTCAATCTTTGTGACGGAGATGGTGGTCTGTCACAAAGATAGGTGGGTAAACAAAAAACTTGCATAAACTGAAATCTACTCTACTTCCTAATCTATTTACACATATATTACAAGTGCTTATTAATTTTTGCAGAATACCCCAAGAGAACTTCTCGTTGGGGTTTACAAATATCAGAAGAAAAAAAAAGGAAAGAGTTGAGGGTTTGAACCCCTTTTGGAACCGGTTGAAGGTTGAGGTGTTTCTGGGCCTATTTGGGCAGCACCTCCCCTTCACCTGTGTAAAACCTGTCACAAACCAGCAAGCTTTACTTGCTGGAAATTACAGAAAACTCAAAGAATTTGTTAGAAAAAGTTAGTACCAAAAAATCACTATATTACAGTAAAAAATCTGAGTGAACATATAACAGAAATATGAAGTTTAGAGGGCTGAAAACTGAGTTTTCAGCCACCTAAATGATGTTTAAACAGCGGAAATAAAAGCCTATACTAATATACTAAGGGTTGGGGTTTTAAAACCAAGGTTTTTATCACTATACAGTGATAAAAACTGAGTTTTAAAACCTTTTTTTCCAAAAATGCGAAAATGAAAACAGAGTTTTTAAACCAATGGAAAAGACTCCTTTGTTCTAGTTCCCTGCAAACAAACTTATGAGATCTGCAAAATGTAAGCCAAGAGATGAGCATATAAATAAATCCTACAAAATACTTTGTAGGATCTTACTAATCTACTCACAAATGCAGGTAAAAATACTTCTGCCTACAAGTCTCTCCACAAAATACTTTGTGGAGAGCTATCTAAGCTAATACAAATGCAAAATCAAATAAAAATGAAGCAAGTTACCTTACAAAAGAAGCATGAAATGTAGACACCAAGACTTCCTCCAAAGATTTACTTGATTAAATGGCCCAACTAGGGCAAGAAGATTACAATAGCACAAGAGCTTGAGAGAAGAGTGGAGAAATATTCCGGCAGCATAACAATAGCATGAGAGATCATCTCCAATGAGGGAGTGAGACCCTCATTATATAGTTGAGGAAGACCCCAACCCCTTGAAGATCAATGGCTAAGATTAGATCTAGATCTAGGTTAAATCTCCACCACTAGATCTAGGTATTTGACTTTACATTCTTTTCAATCAATCTCCACCCTTAGATTAATTTTCAATCAATGGCTTAGATGCTTGATCCATGTCTTAAGCATTTCCACCCTTAGATCTAGGGTTTGACCAAAACCGTCCCATTGAGATTGCTTTGAGGAAAAAACATGGGCCCATCTAGGCGCCCTCCTCCAAGTTTGGTGGTGCTCCTCCAAATATAGCTTTGACTTTAAGAATGGCGCCCTTCTAAAAAGACTAGTGCCCCTCTAAACTTGTAGCGCTCCTTTATCTTGTAGTAGCGCCCCTACTAAGTTTTACATTGGCGCCTCCACCAAATTAGCCCCTTTAATATGTGACGCCCCTCTATATTGAGGGTTTAAACCACCTCTATCTTTAGTGCCCCCACTAATGGGGGTTTTCTCCCTTTTACTTGGTGGCTTGGCCAAAAATGGCTTTGACTTTAATCTTTTGCATCCAAGATAAATTTTTAACCTTAGACTTAGGCTAAAAATATATTTCACCTTAGATTTAATTTTTTAATTTAATTTTTAAATTTTCCCAATTTGACTTAGGAAAAATTAAAAATAAAATTGGAAAAATTAATATCTTGGCCATGGGGGGGTGGAAAAATTATGAAATAAATATTCCTAGGCTTAACAACCCCCAAACAAAATTACCATGGCATTATTTGATTTTTTCCTTCAAAATCAAATAATATGAATTTTGACTTAGGGAAATTAATTAATTCCCTAGGGGAGATAGACCCCTCCTGACCCAAATTGGTCTATCTCTTCAACCACTTATCAGAATGACATGGGACTCGAAGCAGTGGCTTAGGGGGTTTCATAGCAATTTACTTTGCATTCATAGCCCCTATTACAAAATGTCAGTGCTTGAGCAATTACATTATTACATCAAAACTGAGTTAATTAATCACCAAGGGGTGAAATTAATTAACCAGAAAAATAAAAAAAATACAACACAACGAAACTCCGCAAGACTCTATACAAATGTCTAGCATGGTCATGAATCACACTTTGAAGCCTTAGGCACCTCATGGACTTGACTGGTAGAACGCCCATCACCACTTTGGAGGATTTTAAGTGAAAAACCAAACCGATTAAACTCGTTTACACAACAAGATCACTTGGAAAGGGAAAAAAACACTCGATGAGGGGACTTCCCTAACAACCAGTTCCATGGTGTGACATCCATATCATATGACCCATACTAGCACATATAATTACATTAATTTTCCCATGCAGGGGAGCGGACATTTCGTTTTACAAAGGGGCAATTGCCCTGCAGAAGTGGAAAAAAATCCTCAGATTTTTCCAAGGTACGATTTGTACAACTATGTACAACTTCATGTACATGGAGTTGCCACCTAGTCGAAATAGGTGGGCAACATCTGGCTCCAACTTGGGGACATGTGTTTGATCATCGGAGAGCACATGAGAACTCCAGAATCCTGCAACCACAAATTTCTCACCAATAACCAACATAAGTCCTTAATCAAAGACCAATAAATAAACAATAAACAATATGAATAAATGAAATTGCTATACAAAATGAAATAGACATACAATTACTCACATCTATACGCATAATGAATAAACCAATGAAATAATACAAAACTTTAAAGAAATGCAAGGAAAAGGGTTAGAGATACGTTACAAAGGGTATCCCTTTGGACACCATGTTGACTCTATGTGTAATAAAACTTGAGCTGTTGACCATTCCTTGGAATGTTCAATGGCTCACCATCCAAGTGACTCAAGTTGAAGGAATTTGGACCCGCAACTGATCTGATCACATAAGGGCCTAACCATAGGCTGTCAAACTTCTCGTGCTTCCCTGGCTTTTCTCTGCCTTTGTCCCATAGAACAACTGTATCCCCTACTTTGAAATCTCTCTGTCTAGCTGACTTGTCAAAGGCTTTCTTTGTCTTTTCCTGACTCTTAAAATTCTGATCATAAGCTTTTCTCCTTATTTCATCCAATTCTACTAACTGATTTACTATGTTTTGAAGTGCAAACTCTTCTATGTCAAACTCTCGGAGCAACTGATACACTGGCAGGGTAAGGTGAACTGGCAGCTGAGCTTCTAAACCATATACTATCTCGAAAGGACTCTTGCCTGTGGATGCTTTCTTTGTTATTCTATCAGCCCATAAAGCATATTTTATTTTACTGTCCCAAGACCTTTTATTTTCCCCTACAATCTTCTTGACTATGGTCATTAAGTTTTTGTTACTAGACTCTGCTTGACCATTTCCTTGAGGATAATAATCTGATGCATGAGATAATACAATGCCATACTTTAAACAAAATGCAGACATTTCAGCTGAACAAAAGGCTTTAGCATTATCTGTTACTATCTTTGAAGGCACTCCAAATCTTGTTATTATCCTATCTTCAAGAAAATCCATGACTACTTTTTCATTTGCAGATTTAGTGGGAATGGCTTCAACCCATTTAGTGAAGTAATCTGTAGCTGTTATAATCCATGAGAACCCATTACTTGAATTATCTTTAAACTTTCCTATGAAGTTTAAACCCCACTGCTGAAAAGGTGCTTCCACAACAACTGGCTGGAGGGGAAGGGCAGCTAACTTTTGCTTTCCAGTGAACAATTGACAAGGTTCACATTTCCTCACAAACTGATGCACATCTGAAAAGATGGTGGGCCAATAATATCCAGCTCTAAGAATCTTATGGGTGGTGGTTCTAGCAGCAAAATGACCACCACAAAAACCATTATGAAAGTCATCCATTACTTTTTTAGATTAATTTTCATCCACACATCTAAGGATAACCCCATTTGGATTCCTCCATCCTAAACCATCTTTAATTAAGATATACTTGGATGCTTTGAGCCTTAAGGCTCTTCTCTTATGACCAACAAGATGACTTGGGCAAGTTAAGTTTTTAAGATAGAAAATAATATCAGAATACCATTCAACTTGCTCAAGTTTTGACAAATCTGGGGATGAATCTGGAGCATCAATCTCACAAACCATATTCTGATCAACCAAACCTAAAGCCTTCTCATTACTTTCTGTTAACATCTTAGCTAATCCTTGTCCTTTGATTAACTTAGTGGGCCTGATTTCTAAATCATATTCCTGAATTTTAGCAACCCATCTACTTTTTGGACCTAGGCCTTCTTCTTGAGTTAATACATCTTTAATTGCTGTACTAGGAACATACCCAATTACTTTGGCATACCCTATGAAAATCCTGAAATGCTTAAGAGATTTTACCAAGGCATAAGCCTATTTTTCTATTATATGGCATTTTAATTCTGAATCTCTTAAGATTTTGCTCATGTATGCTATGGGTTGTTCTTGTCCCTGGTCATTTTTCTGCAATAAAACACCAGCAATGGTGTCTTCAGATGCAAAGGAGAATAGATAGAATTCTTTAGTGTAATCTGGACTGACCAATACGGGAGCTTGACCACATGCATCTTTTATTTGTTGGAAAGCTCTTTTTCCTGTTTCATCCCATTGAAACTTGACATCATTTCTAAGTAACTTATTCAAAGGCTTAGTTACTTCTGCTAGATTAGGAATAAATCTCCTAAGGAAATTTATTGTACCAAAGAAAGATTGAAGGCCTTTCTTTGTATTAGGCAAGGGAAGTTTAGCAATGGCTGCTACTCTTTCTGGATTCTATTTTGACACCTTCTTTGCAAATTATGTGACCCAGTAATTTTCCCTCAGTAACCCCAAAAACTGGTTTAGCTGGATTTAACGAGATCCCAAATTCTCTGCATCTTTCAAAAACCTGTTTTAAGTGCCCTATATGACTTTTCCCATCCTTAGAAAAAACTGTTAGATCATCCTGATAAATTTCAATAATTTTTCCAATTAAACCTCTGAAAGCATAATCCATAGCTCTTTGAAATGTAGCTCTAGCATTAGATAAACCAAAAGGCATCCTGATATATTCAAATGTTCCCCATGGAGTAGTGAATGTTGTTTTATGCCTATCTTCTTCTTTAACTCTGACTTGGTTATAACCAGAAAAACCATCAAGCATTGAAATCATACCAGATCCTGTTACTCTTTGCAATAAAGTTTCCATTTTAGGGAGGGGATAGTTATCTTTCTTGCACACAATATGTAGATTTCTGAAGTCCACACACAACCTGATTTGACCATTCTTCTTTCTAACTACTACCAAATTTGAGCACCAAGAAGAATGTCTAGTGTGGGCTATTATTCCAGCTTTCAACATCTTTTGAAGTTCCTGTTGTACTAAGGGAGCCAACTTAGGATTTATTTGCCTAAGTTTCTGTCTAAATGGTTTGGCTTCTTCTTTAAGTGGAATAGTATGCTGAATCACATATTCCTTATAGACTTTAAGTTCATCATATGTGAAGGCCAAAACATCCCTATATTCCCTTAGTAAATTAATAATTTGTTCTCTTTCTTCTCTAGGTGTCTTTTTGCCAATCTTAACCATTCTAGGTTCTTAATGAGTTCCTATGTTTACCTCTATGTAATCACTTGGCTTTGTACCTGATTCTTCCTTAGGTTTATGGCCATCTTCCCTATCAAATGCCCTTTCTAAAGACACAACTTTCCTAGGGGCTGGATTAAGGTTTTGAGTTTCTTCTGTATAATAACAACCTTCTTGTTCTTCACTAATGTGAAAGTCAGCAAATTCTCCTATATTACTCAAAAACTTAATCACTTGTTTATCATCATCAAAGACCCGCCAATTATCTACATTATCTGGAACTGAAGGCCTGAAGATAACTTCCATTTTAACCTCTTCATCTACTAACTCTGGTGGTCTCTGAAGGGTGGAAGCAGCAACTGCAAGTCTATCTGCCTTAACATTTAATTATCTAGGAATTGCAAAAAATTCTATGTGATCAAAACATTGAACCAGATCCAAAATTGCATCCCTATATCTTCTTAACCTTTCTGACTTGCAAGCAAACTGTTTATTAACCTGTGAAATAATCAAATCTGAATCACCTTTAACCTCTAACTTCTTGATACCCTTATCTTTACATACCTCTAAACCAAGGAGCAAGGCCTCATACTCAGCCACATTGTTGGTGGCATTAAATTCAAGTCTATAGGAAAAATTGAATTCCTTATGAGAAGGGGATGCAATAACTATGCCTGCACCTTTACCAGTTCTAGAGAAGGCACCATCAAAGTGCATATGCCAAGTTTGATTAACTCTTTCATCTTCATTTGATTCTTCAATAGGTCCTAAAGAGTTAGCCAAAATTGCATAATTTCCCAAGTCATAAGTTTTATACTTTAATTCATTGCTTGAATTTCTTGGGTCTTCTACATGGTGTCTCATCTCCAACTCTCGATTCAATCTAACAAAACTACCTTCAGGAGTTGGAATGGTGGCATAAGTTAAGTCCATTTGAATATTTCCTCCTAAGTCTGCTCCAGTTTTTCTTGAGAGTAACATACCCCAAGCATCTGGGACATCTATCACTACTATGTCCATTTCTATTTGAATGTCTGGAAAAGCTGCTAAGTGCACTTGTAAGCCTTTAATTAAACCACATACTTCAATCATCTTACTGTCCATTGCACAAATGTTATGATAAGGTCTTGAGATCCTTAGATTTAATTGTTCCATAACTTTCTTAGTCATGACATTTGAGCTAGCCCCTGAATCTAACATGCAGTTGTGTAAAAGATGATTGTTCACTAACAATGAGAGGAAGAACGGCTGGTTCTTTTCATTTCCTTTGTCCATACTCTGAAGAATGACAGGTGCATCATGGTAGGCTATGGCTTTATCAACATTACTCTGACAAGGTTCTTCTATAGCTTTGAGTAATTTTCCCTTTTGAGAAGGGATCTTCATGAGTTCTGCTACAGGAACCAACATCTTAGCATTATTTAACCAACCTCCTAGATCAATGTTTAATTGTGTATTAGGAGCAATTGAAATAGGAGGGGGAGGAGATACCTTAGGAACATTGGTTGGAGTTCTTTCTTGACTTTGATTTTTCTTACCATTTCTTTGGTAAGTTATTCCTCTATACTTAGAAAAATCTGACACTTGCTGCTCACTAGGCTTAGGGCCAAAAGCTACTTCTGCTACTTCATTTATTGACT
>LPNX010605952.1:346699-372542 GCA_001517045.1 Pseudotsuga menziesii
ATTCATTACTGATTCCGATTCCGATTCCAAGTTGACCCCCGACCGATTCCGAGTCCGATTCCGATTTTTAAAACTATGATCTCAACCATTGATTAGAATATTTATATCTTTTAATCTTAGCCACTCGTTTTGAAAGTGGTTAGGATTGTGGTTCTCTCATTCCTATTTAAAGGAGAAAGCTTTTCATTTGTAAGGGGTCTTTGGCTCTTGGATCTGATTAATAGAAAAACTTTCTTGTGGATATTTTTTGAATCTCCTTTGCATTTGGTGTTCTTAGATGGTGATTGGAAAGTCTTTTGCTTCCTAGAATTCGGGAAATTGTTGCAAGATCTATATATTTTTGGGAATTTTTGTATTGTCTACAAGAGGGTGGCTTCAGCATGGGCGTTTTTGCAGAAAGACCTCAACTCGCTTGGATTGTCTTCGTTTTTTATCAGGGGGTTTTCATCAGTGTCATTGTAATCTATGATTTTCTCTTGCTATTTTTCTATAGCATTTAGTTTTTTTCTCACGTGGCAACAAATCTGATATGGTTGACGTTTGTTGTGCAAGAGAGAGGGCGCATTGGCTCCTTGAGGCAAAACGTTGGACATAGAAATTGCTCAAACCTTCTCAAATTGATCGGGATAGCAGGGATCATCATCATCAAGGCATCTACAAGGTTTTCCAGGTAAGATCTACAGGTTGGTTCTTTTCTTCCATGATCTCAATCCATTGTACCTTCTTTTTTTCAATTTACTGAAAACTCCAAAATATTAAAAAATCCAAAAATACTTAATCAGGGAACCGTTCGATCTTTGGACAAACCATTGTTGGGTTTTGTAGATCAGGCATCCCTCTCACCAATTCATCTTCAACGTTGTCCAAAAGGTTGTCGGTTTTCCCTAGATCTGAAAAACTCACTGTTAAAACCCCAACGCCCCCACTGAATTTTTGACTTTTTCCAAATCTGACTTTTTCCGGAAAATAACCACTTGGGTTCATAGATCGGGTCCTCCTCATTCCAAAACACCTCCAACGCTGAGCTAGTTGCTGCCAGGTGGCCCTAGATCTGAGAAACTGACTTTCAGTAGCCTAGCACTCCTAGTCATTTTCTGACTTTTTCGGATTTGATTTTTCCTGCATTTTTGCAACTTGGGTTTGTAGATCAAGTCATCCACATCCCATTTCTCCTCCAACGTTGAGCTGATGCCTCCTAGATTGTCCTCGATCTGAGGATCTGTCCCTCCAAACCCTAGCGCTAGCCCTCCTTCTCTCGGTTTCCGGGCCAAACACTTTACTAGGTCCATAGATCAGGGCATATCCCAAGTGGGTTCACTTTAACGCTGTGCAGATACTAACTCCATTCTCTAAGGCCCAACAAGCACTGATCTCCAAGCCTAACGCTAGCCCTCTTTTGACCTCTTTTCGCTGAAAGTTGACTTTTCTTTGATGACTCAAGTACTTTGAGTCTTGACATTGTCACATCTTTCATTGAGTCTATCCCTTTGGTACTAGATAGTCCCAGCTCTATCCTTACTCCCTCTGCATTGGGTATGTTTCCCAAGGCAACAATTATCTTCATTAGTTGCTATTACCTCAACCCCAGATCTTGTATCCACCCCATAAGTTACCTTGGTTCCACTTTGGATCGAGCTTAACACTTCCAAAACCCTAATCCAAAGCCTCAGCACACCTAGTAACATCTCCCATAGATCTAGGGTCTTTAATTACCTTACACCTTACGTACCTCAAGTCTACTTGATATGATCTGGTGTCTAGGTCTGATCTCTCCTATTGGGAGTAGATCTGGGTCTCCCTGTTTGTTGTCTTGAACTTAGATAACATAAAGCAAAGACTGCCTTGATTGGTGTGACAACCATCCACTTGGGAGTCTAGGCAGTCTTGGTTCCACCTTCTTAGTTGCTTGCCCCTCTACCATCTATCCTGGATCCACCATACATAGGCAACTACAAGGTTGGTGATAAGAATCCCTAAGGTTGAAAATTCACAAGGTTAAGATACGGGAAACCTCTACTTAAAGAGGTGAAATTTCTGAATTCTAAATTCTAAATTCTGAGAAATTTCCAGCTTGCCAAGTCCATGTTGTGTCACCTTGATTTGTCTATGATGGCATTGTGTGTTGTGTTGATTTTTCTGAGCAGCATCGAGAGCCCTTCTCTTAGGAGAATGGGACCTCTTGGTCCAGGACCACAGTGAAGACTCAACCCTGTGTTGAGTGACCATTCTGTTGAATGGTAGATATCTGGTCTGGGACCACGATATACACCCAATTCTGCCCTGGGTAGACTCAACCTAGTGTTGAGTGACCATTCTGTTGAATGGTAGACATTTGGTCCGGGACCACGATGTAGACCAGTCTAGTACTGGTAGACTCGGCTTAGTTCTGAGCAGCCATTCTCTTGGAGAATGGAGGCACCTGGTCTGTTACCAGGAAGGAACTGTAAGCCCTAGACTGGGTCTAGGCATGTGTGACACTCTGACCCTTGATCTATGGGCTTTGTGTACTTCTCCAAGGATTAGCTACCCTTGGTTAAGTTACCCTAGTACCAGATATAGGTGTCACACAAAGTGTGAGATAAAAGCATTAGTAACTCTCTTGGTTTATGATGATGTACTTTTGGAATCAAGAAGACCACAGGTAATGACCACTGGGGAACTTGGAAAAAGGTTAAGGTCAAAAGTCAAAAATACATAAGAACTTTTGGACCACAGGAAAATGACCACAAGTAAAAGTCAAAGATAAATAAGGACTTTTGTAAAAGTCAAAAATATATAAAAGACCTTTTTTGGTAAGAAGGTAAAAGTGAAATTAGGAAAACATTAAAATATTATTATTTTATCTTTTCTAATTTTGGTCCACTTACAGGTGACTAAAGGCTATAAAAGAAGATCAAGTAAATTCATTATTACACACACTTGCTCTCACAGGTACAGCTGCTCAAGGTTGTGAAAGAAGATTCTATGATTGCGCCCTAGCATGGATGAGTCTAGCTAGGGCATCATCATCCTCCATCAACAACAAACCCTAAGCTAGGGCTTTCTGTCATAAGGGTGTTTCTCAGCAAACCCTTCTTTTCAGCAGTTATCTTCTTCTCTCTCCAAGATCCAGGTAGCCAGAGAGATTTTACTGGCATGCTATTTTTGGGCAGCTCCCTCTTCTCTTCACGAGCTGTTAATCTTCAAATTGGGCCGGCCACTTTGAGGGCACTGCCCTCTTGGCACCCACGGGCAGCCTGTTACAGACTTACTCGTGAGGGTTTGGCTCACGGCCAACCCTCGGGTAGCCCTAGGGCAGACTGTTTTTGACAGTCTTGGCCATTTATGAGCAGCAAATCCTTGGTTTCCGTGCAGGCCCTAACTTTTCTAGGCATAGCTGATAATTATCCAAGCTTACTGTTTTTGGACAGTTTTGATTATTTCTGAGAAGATCTCAGAATTTGAGTATATAGGGTTAAATACCCTTGCTCTGATTTTTTGAGAAAATTTTACTGTAACTATGGTTAAACCCAGATTTGGGTTTGAGGAACTTTTTGAAGAATTTCTAAGTCATCTCATTTACGAGATGAGCTACTAATGCTTTTTGGGGGTTTTGTCCTTTGAAGGTTTCCCCAGTGAAAAACTCTTGTGTCTATTGTGTTGATGTGATGAATGTGTTTTTAACTGCACTTGTCATGTGTTACTTAAGTTGATCTGCAAATTTTTAAGTATTTATGCTAATGCTAAAATTCAACATGGTATCAAAGCTTAGCATGTAAAACACAGTAAAGGGGCACTGCTATTGTTTTTACTAGAACTTGGGATAAGATTTGTAGATCTAACATTTGACTAAGTGACAGAGATGGCCACCAATGGTTTCAAACCGAAAGAGAAGCTCTATGGTTCAGCCAACTTCAACTCCTGGAAGGCCAAGTTGATAGCCATTCTAGATGAGAATGACTTGCATGACATTGTTTTTAATGTCACAGAAGAGCCAACCACAAATGTTGGTAGGCTTGCTTATAAAAGGAAGCAAGGTAAGGCTAGAAGAATCATCTCTGTCAGAGAGTCATTGATGCCCAACATCACATCTTTAAAGATTGCTAAAGAATGCTATGATACTTTGGTCAACCTCTATGAAAAGAAGGCTCCCAGTCAGAAGAGAGTCTTGAAGAAGAGGCTACGAACTTTGAAGCAGAACAAAGATGATAGCGTTGGTTCCTTCCTCACAAAGATTGCACAGGTAAGCGATCAACTCATTGCTATTGGTATTACTATTGATAATGATGACCTTGTGCAAACAGTGGTTGATGGTCTCCTAAGCTCTTGGAAAACTTTCATGGCATCCGTTTGTGGACAAGAGAATCAACCAACCTTTGAAAGGCTTTGGCATGATTGCATAGAAGAAGAGGGAAGGAACTCTGGCAAGGTAACCAAGGAAGGTGACCTTGCACTTGCAGCAAAGACAAAGAAATTCAAGGAGCCTTTCCCTCAGCAAAAGAAGGGAAAGAAAGATCAGGGTAAGTTTTCTAACCTGTCAAAAGTGGAATGTTATAGTTGCCACAAGTTTGGACATTTTGCTAGAGACTATAGGCAGAACAAGAAGAAACCCAAGCGAAGGTTTCAAGCATCTGCTGCAGAAGTAGAAGAAGATGAAGAACCAAGAAGAAGAATAAAACCAAGGCTAACAAACAAGAAGAACCTAAAAGAGAGTACTACCTGGTTTCTGCTCTCTCAGGTTCCATCACTGATAGTGCTACCTCTTGGTTGGTAGATAGTGCTGCCTCCAGGCACATGACAGGTAACTGTGAAGCTCTCACCAGTTACAGAAAGAAGAAGTTCACCACTCAGGTAGAAGTTGGAGATGACATCACTTACAAAATTGAAGGAGTTGGTTCTACCTCACTTCAACTTGACTTAGGTACGGTTCTTCATATCATATTGATGATGTCTTATATGTTCCTGGTTTAAAGAAGAATCTTCTATCTATTGCTAGCTTAGAGGACAAGGACTTCAGAGTCCTCTTTATGGACAAGAAAGTCCTTCTATGGGCAAAGAATGAAGACCTAAGCTCAACAGTATAAATTGCGATTCAAGAGGGAGGCCTTTACAAGGTTTCCAAGGATCCCACCCATGTAGTGGATCCATGTGAGCTGTGGCATAGAAGATTTGAACACCTTCACTGCACAACACTTCCAGGCTTACAGAAGATAGTCAACAGAGATGTGGTCTTCCATGATAAAGTTGTGTATCAAACACAAGAGCTTTCAAAAGAAGATGAAGTAACTCCACTAGAGTTTCCAGTTTCAGAAAATCAAAGGGAAGAAGAGGAATTTGAGGATCAAATTCCAAATGTTTCTGAGAACACTAAAAATCCATCAGAAGAACTACTTAAAGTTTCTCCTTACAAAAGGAGGCGAGAAGCAAAAAGCTCCTCTTGGGATTTTCAAAGAAAGACCACAGAAGTACTCAGGCCTTATGAGTCAGCTTGACAATACAGAACTTCCATCATACAAAGAAGAAACAGTCTATAGGTATGGGTTGATGCCATGATTGAAGAGTACAGTTCAATCATGAAGAATGATGTGTGGGAGGTTGTTCCTAGACCAACAGGAAAGTCAGTAATGACAATTGCTCATGTTGCTAGGTATTCTACCTTTAGAACCATCATTTCACTTGTTGCATTATTTGAATGGAAGTTACATCAAACAGATGTAAAGACAGTTCTCTTCAATGGCAAGATTGAGGTGGAATCTTATGTTGAATGACCTGAAGGCTTTGTGAACAAAGCCTTGTATGCTCCAAGAGTTTGGTATGCAAGGATGGATGGATTGCTCCATGACTTGGGGTTTTCCAAGAGTACAGCTAAGTCTAACTTGTACTTTGAGGTTGTTCATAATCATGTCTTGATACTTGTTCTATATGCAGATGACTTGTTCCTTACAGGTGCTGAACAATTGATAGAACAATGTAAGAGGGAGCTTACCTCTGAATTTGAGATGAAAGATCTTGAATTAGTGCATTACTTCCTTGGCTTAGAAGATTGGAAAAATCCAAACAACATCTTCCTGACACAAGTAAAGTATGCAGGAAACATCTTGCAAAGACTTGGGATGCAGGATTGTAAGTCTATGGGCGTACCCATGACCATCAACTTAACAAAGTTGGGTGACTCAGCTACTAGTTCACAGAGTATGGACTCTACTCTGTATAGACAGCTTTTGGGATCCTGGATGCACCTCGTGCATACGAGACCAGACACAGAGAATGCTCTGAATCAGTGCATGTCCAACACTTATGGGCTCAGGGTTACTTCCAGCAGTGGAGTATTGTTATTTGGATATACTGATATAGATTGGGCTGGCAGTGCAGTTGACAGGAAACGTACCTCTGGTTATTGCCTCAGTATGGGATCAGCAATGATCTCTTGGGCCAGCAAGATGCGGGATTCCATAGCTCAGAGTATAGCTGAGGCAGAGTATATTGCTGCAAGTGATGCCTGCAAGGAAGCAGGTTGGCTCAGAAAACTGATATCTGGTCTGTTCGAGGTTAGGCTTGACTCAACGATCATCTAGTGCGATAATCAGAGTTGCATAAAGCTTTTAGAGAACCCAGTGTTTCATGATAGATCGAAACACATTGAAATGAAGTATCATTTCATCAAAGACCTAGTGCAAAGAGGTGCTCTGAAGTTGCAATACATTCGTACATATGAACAGATTGCAGATATCTTGACCAAGCCTTTGTCAGCATCAAAGTTCGTGTACTTTCGTGACAAGCTTGGTATGGCAGAGAATGCCTCTCTCGCTGAGAGGGAGTGTTGATTTTTCTGAGCAACATTGAGAGCCCTTCTCTTAGGAGAATGGGACCACCTGATCCGGGACCACGATGAAGACTCAACCCTGTGTTGAGTAACCATTATGTTGAATGGTAGATATCTGGTCTGGGACCATGATATAGACCCAGCTTTGCCCTGGGTAGACTCAACCTAGTGTTGAGTGACCATAATGTTGAATGGTAG
Organism: Pseudotsuga menziesii; assembly: GCA_001517045.1. Taxonomy (NCBI): domain Eukaryota; kingdom Viridiplantae; phylum Streptophyta; class Pinopsida; order Pinales; family Pinaceae; genus Pseudotsuga; species Pseudotsuga menziesii. Next base: position 353,700 of record LPNX010605952.1, read on the forward strand.
ACATCTGGTCCGATCCACGATGTAGACCAGTCTAGTACTGGTAGAATTGGCTTAGTTCTGAGTAGCCATTCTCTTGGACAACGGAGGCACCTAGTCTCTTACCAAGAAGGCATTGTAAGCCCTAGACTGGGTCTAGGCATGTGTGACACTCTGACCCTTGATCTATGGGCTTTGTGTACTTCTCCAAGGATTAGCTACCCTTGGTTAAGTTACCCTAGTACCAAATCTAGGTGTCACACAGAGTGTGAGATAAAAACATTAGTAACTCTCTTGGTTTATGATGATGTACTTTTGGAATCAAGAAGACCACAGGTAATGGACACAGGGACACTTGGAAAAAGGCTAAAGTCAAAAGTCAAAAATACATAAGGACTTTTGGACCACAGGAAAAGGACCACACGTGAAAGTCAAAGATAAATAAGGACTTTTGGTGAAAGTCAAAAATACATAAAAGACCTTTTTTTGTTAAGAAGGTAAAAGTGAAATTAGGAAAAGATTAAAATATTATTATTTTATCTTTTCTAATTTTGGTCCACTTACAGGTGACTAAAGGCTATAAAAGAAGATCAGGTCAATTCATTATTACACACACTTGTTCTCACAGGTACAGCTGCTCAAGGTTGTGAAAGAAGATTCTGTGATTGTGCCCTAGCATGGATGAGTCTAGCTAGGGCATCATCATCCTCCATCAACAACAAACCCTAAGCTAGGGATTTGTCATAAGGGTGTTTCTCAACAAACCCTTCTTTTCAGCAGTTATCTTCTTCTCTCTCCAAGATCCAAGCAGCCACAGACATTTTATGGGCACGCTATTTTCGGGCAGTTGGGCAGCTCCCTCTTCTCTTCACAGGATATTAATCTTCAGATTGGGCACTTCCCTCTTGGCACCCATGGGCAGCTTGTTACAGGCTTACCCGTGAGGGTTTGGCTCACGGCCAACCCTCGGATAGCCCTAGGGCAAACTCACAGGGTTGCCATGGCCCTACTGCACCTCCGGGCAACCTAAAGGCATATTTGTGAGGGTGCTGTAGCAGCCTGAGGCTACACAGCCCTCAAGGCAGCCCACGGGCCAACCCGTGAGGCCTCAGACAGACTGCCAAGCAGCAGCAAGCTTCCACAGGGCAGCTGGGCAGGCCACCAGGTAGCAGATCGGGAAGCGATAAAATAGATCGGGCAGCCGTACATCATTCCGCGAAGGTGAGAAGAGGTTTCAGGCAGCCGTACAACAAATCGGGTAGATCTGATATATTCTGGGCAGCTGTCATAAATTTCTGGGCAGTAAATTTTGATTTTTGGGCAAGCCCTAATTTCCTTGGGTAGATCTAAAAGTTTCCAAATCTGATAAATAATTTCGGGCTAACTGTTTTTTTTGTTCTGGGCAGTCATTTTGAATTTCTGGACAAGGCCTAATTTGCCCGGACAGATCTGATAAATAGTGGGCAGACTGTTTTTGACAGTCTTGGCCATTTCTGAGCAGTAAATCCTTGGTTTCCGTGCAGGCCCTAACTTTTCCGGGAAAAACTGATAATTATCCAAGCTGAATGTTTTTGGATAGTTTTGATTATTTCTAAGCAAATCTGAGAATTTGAGTATCTAGGGTTAAATACCCTTGCTTTGATTTTTTGGGAAAATTTCACTGTAACTGTGGTTAAACCAGTGTTACCAACATCAGCCGATTTATCGCCAATGTCTGATAAATCGCGATTTTTTCGCCACGCCGAGATTTAAACAAAAAATCGCCGAAAAAATCGCCCCCGATTTTTTCCGAAAAATTGCCGCTTTTTTCCCGAAAAATCGCGAGTCGATGAAAAAAATTGCCCGCGCAGACAAGGCCGGAAAAAGTTGTCTTTAGGTTGGTTTTTTTTCATTTTTTTTTCTCATTTTGACTCAAACAGTCCACTAGGAGGTGAGCTAAGGGTCTGAGAGGGCAAGTGAAGAGAGTTTCAAAAGACCAACAACGAATTTAGGCAACATTTTCTTTGCCATCAAGCATCAAATTGAAGATTGGATCTTGCCATTTGGGGTTTTTTTCCACAATTATCACAGCTGAAGGTAAGTAAAAAATTTGCCCATCATTTCTCACTTTTCCAAGAGGGATTGTTGTTGATTTACTTTGCCATGTAATTCTCTATCTTCAAAAACGATTTTGATAGGGTTTTAAGCATTTTTTTTTCAACTGTTATGTATTTTTTTGTTGCTTGCATGCCAAAAAACGTTTTGGCATTTTTTATCTTGCCCTAGATTCCTTATAAATCCTCATAAAAATGTCTATGTATTTTTCCTCATCAAATTAATGGTTGAATGCTCAATATTTCTTGGAATTCTTCTTGTGTTTTAAACTTTTACATTTTCATTAATCACATATGCTAAAAAACATTTTTTTTCTTGCCTTAGGTTCAAACTTCAAGTTCAAAGTATCAAGATTCAAGCTTCATTTTGTCCATAATAACTCCATATACAAGATGCCAAAGGCTTTGGATCCATTTTGGGAGTGGGGCTCACCTATTGACCCGGTCAATCGACAAATTCTCACTTGCAATTTATGTGGGAAAAGAATGACAGGAGGGATAAGTAGGCTGAAATACCACCTTGCACAAATAGCAGGGCATGATGTGGGTCCTTGCAAAGAAACAACTTCGGAAATCATTGCTAAGGCCACACAAGCGATTGAGGGCACTGGGCTAAGGACACAATACAGGGAGGCTATGAGAAATCAACTTGCTTCAAGATCCAGGTCCACAGCAGGAGTAGGGGCTAGTGGGACAAGCCCAGATACCGATACCCACTCCACACAGCAGTCCACATCGCCTTTCATGGTATCTTCAAGATGCAACCCCGGTGGACAACCTTCTATAAGGTCCATGGTGAAAGTAAAGGAAAAAGCAGACGCACACAAACTTATTGGTCGATGCTTGTTATGGAGTGCTATTCCATTTAACTTTGCAAAGAACCCATTTTATGTGTCCATGTTTGAGGCGGCTGCTATAGTTGGAGCGGGGTTTAAGCCCCCTAGTTATGAGGAGTTGAGAGGGCCCATCCTTCAGGATGAAAAGGCTGATTGCACTCGCAAATTGGAGGAGCTTCAAAGATCATGGGACTTAACAGGATGCAGTGTGATGTCGGATGGTTGGACTGATATGAGGGGTAGGACACTTCTCAACTTCTTGGTTCATTGCCCCAAGGGGACTATGTTCATGAGATCTGTGGATGCATCTGCAGATTCTGCACATGTTCATGAGATCTGTGGATGCATCTGCACATGTCAAAGATGCGGTTTTACTATGTGGCTTGTTGGATGAGTTCATCCAAGAGATTGGGCCGCAGCATGTTGTCCAAGTGATAACGGACAACGCTGCGAACTATGTGGCTGCTGGTAGGATGCTCATGGCCAAGTATCCTACACTATTCTAAACTCCTTGTGCCGCCCATTGCCTTGATTGATCTTAGAGGATTTAGGCAAGATTGATTGGATCAAGGATATTATTGATTCAACATGGAGCATCACAAAATTCATATATAACCATGCAGCAGTGCTTAGCTCGATGACAAAGTTCACAGGTGACAAAGAGTTGGTGCGTCCTGCCATCACATGCTTTGCCACTAGCTTTATTTCTCTTCAATCACTCTTGAATTCTATGTGGGACTTGCAGGCGATGTTCTTTTCACCAGAGTGGCGTGCTTTATCATTTAGCACTAAACCAGAGGGGCAAGCCACATTTAGGCTAGTTGCATATGATGAGAGTTTTTGGGGTGCAGTGAAGGAGGTGTGCACCATCACCAAACCTTTGGTAAGGGTTCTCCGCTTGGTTGATGGAGAGAAGCCCGCAATGGGCTACCTATATGAGGCTATGGATAGGGCCAAAGAATCCATCTGTGCTTATTATGAGGACAAGGGAGATCAGGGGCAGGAGAGACGACATACGATATGGGCGATGATTGATGCGCGATGGAACCACACACTCCATCGCCCCATTCATGCTGCAGGGCTATACCTCAACCCTTCATTTGCTTACTCCTATGGCTTTAGATTTGATGGAGAGGTTATGTCTGGATTCTATGAGTGTCCAAAGGATGGTACCTGATGCAGCTGAGCGTACACAGCTTTCCCAAGAGTTGGAAATGTATAAGAGAGCTACAGAATTATTTGGGTTTGATATAGCAATAAATGATAGGACCAACCTGATGCCAAGTAAGCTTCACCTAGTTTCAAACTTTCAACTTTAAAGTTTAAATTTAAAATTTCATTTTCTCTTTCTAATTCTTTGTTTTGAATTTTATTTTTCGTTTCTCATGTTTATTTTATTCATAATTTCATTGTAGATACTTGGTGGGAGAACTATGTGTTGATGAAATTGTCATTGATGCCAACATGGACTTGCAGTGGCCCCAAAGGATGTCATTGATGCCACCAAGTCCCTCTTGCAGTGCCTCAGATCCCTTACAAGAGTGGGTTTGTAGCACCTTGTACCCAGTTGATAAGGTCCTTGTACCCACAAGCTGGATCTTGATGCCTTGCTGAAGATGTTGATGACCCCACTGAGTCCTGAAGCCTTGATGGATGTTGAAGAAGCCCATGATGCCTCTTGCCTGATGAAGAAGCCTTTGGAACCTTGAAGGAATGGTGAAGGCAATGTGGGTCATTTGTATGATGTGGCATGATGATGCTCTTGCATTTGGTAACATAACCCTTGAATCCCTTGAAGCCCTTGAAGAATTCCTTGGAACTCTTTGTGTCATCACGATGGTGGTAACCATGGAGATCAAACCCTTGTTGTTTGTTGGAGCTCCTGAAGTATTGTTGAGGCCTTTGATGTGTTGATAAAGATCTTGCATACATTGCAACAATATTAGGTCATCCCTTCAAAAGTATGGAATGGTTCAAACTTGAAGTGGCAAAAAAACGGTAAATAAGTCTTGGAGAAGGTCCACTCCCAGCCTTTGACGTGGATTGGTAGTTACCTTGGAATAGAATGACGCCTTGGAGAAAACATCCTTAAGGTAACACCACCGTAAAAAGGGGGGTTGTGTGCACATTGCTTGAAATGAAGGCTAAACTTAAAATGTTTATATTATTAGGTAAGTATTATTGTTTTATATAAAAATATGTCAGCCAATCAAAAATTACTCCTCATTTGATGGAAATCAACCCTTTTGGCCTCCACGTTGAACTATATATATAAACACCCAAGCAATCGCTCATGAATGAAATAGAAAGAAGCAGTGTACTCTGAGCTCACTATACTGAGGAAATTTTCTGTGAGAAACTCGTGGACTAAGGCAAGAGAACTGAGGAAATTCGTGGGCTATAGACTGAGATCTTTTGGGTGGAGAAGAGGACAGCCACAGGCCTAAGAAGAGATTTGGATGAAGGACAGCTGCTCTGAATTTCGGGTAAGGAAACAGTCCACAGAGGCAGCGTTCATAGTTGGCTGGTGTTGTTTTGTTTACTTTTTATGATTGTGCTGTGTATATGTGTTTTTGTGGCGTATGCCTGTGGGTGGGTCATGCCTTAAAAATAGCTATGCTATGCGTTTGTGATGGCCGATTTTATAGTTATGTGTATTTGTTAAAAAATCATCGCGGTCGTGGTTGGTGAGGGAAGAGGATTGAATCCCGTCGACATGCAAGCAGCTGCACCTCGCCGTTTTCAGATACGATCAATCGATCTGCATTGCATTCCATCAGTTTCATCGTTCTATTGCTCTGCAAGGGCGAGGCACATGACTGAGATACTTGAGCTTCATGCAGAAAAACCATCTCTTCAAGTTTTATTCACTCCAGGAAATCCAGTTTTCTAAAAGGTGATCTCTGCTTGGATTTTTGAAATGCTGGTTTGGATAATATTGCATCAATTTCTATTCAAGAATTGTTGCTTTCTACAAAGACTATGTAGAAACTGCGTATGAATTGCTTGATAGGAAAGCTTCTGTAACAGCAATTGGACACATAGCTCACACGTTAGAGGAATTGCAAAATGGAAGATTGTTTTCATTACAGGAGCAAATTAGCCATAAGATAGAATATATCAAAGAAGAAGTGCTTCCTCTACACATCCCAATATTGCTGGTCTCGTCGCTATTTGAGGAATCCCGAAGTTGAGACTTCCAAGTAGGCAGCCTCTGAGGACAGATCAGCTTAGTAATTTTTTTGGGGGGAATTAAGCAGCAGGAGAAGAGGGAAAACACAGAGGGTAGCTGTTGACTGGTAAACAACGACGGCATCAAGAAAGGTTCCGAACAAGAGAACGGTGGAAGGCTTTCAGCGGTTTAAACCCTAATCTATGAAGACACGCGGACAATAATTCTTCAAATTGTTTGTGGCTGGCACACATATACAGCAGTAATTGCAAAGATCAATTTGTCACAGGAGTAATGGAAACATTGCAAAAATTAATTCGATCCAGCAGCATTGGAAACTTGAGAAGTCCTGACTTGTGAGGATTGTTTGAAGAATGAGATCAGCTTGAGGGTTAAAAACAGTTTGGCAAATGCACAGTCCCCATCCGCAGTGGCAGCCTAATACTCAGTTAGCCATTTGAAGAATGATAAAATTCTATTTAGTTCGTGGATGGAGTAAGTTTAAACTAGACGCAGCTTGAGAAGTATGTCTTGTTTTCTTTTGTTTTCATCTAGATCGTGAAAGGTTGTAGAACAAAGGAAAGTGGCAGTGGAAGTATGAAAATAATTCGCAGGTGTCCTAATAGAGTTTCAAGTTTGTAATTGTTTTGTTGAGCTCTAATATTTGGGATAGATAAAACTGATCCTTGTAGCACCCAAAGGCATAAACAGTCAGGCCGAGGTTGATTGAGGGTTGTTCCAGGCACATAGCAGCATACTCAGTCATCCAGTCATCAACAGCAGCACTACCATGATGACTGGGGTTTGATTATGGCAGATTGGTGGCTACAGACGTGCTGGACAATCATTTTTATCGGGGTTCTCTTGGTCTGTAGAGCAAATTCACCTGGATCTATAATCTCCCAGTATTGCAAACTCAGCATTATACATCTTCTTATAAATCTGGGTGCTTATGTTGTGATTATCTATTACCTGGGAACTTCCATTTCTGGCTGCCATACTTGACTGTATCTTCTAGGTTTGATGTCATAGATCCAAGGTTTGCATCTTGTTTACTAAAGAAGATTTTGTGGAGACCCAACTATGTTATTAATACATATACTGATGTTCTGAATATTGCATAGACTATTGTTCTGAATATTGCATAGTCACTGTGGGTTAAGAGAGGCCTGCAAAGAACTTGCCTTAAATCACGGAGGTCTGAAAAGTATATTGACAGAGGTCTGAAATCCTAGAGTTGACTGTGTTATGGGCAGCAGGCAATGATTTGGACAGTTGACAGTAGATTGTTCATAAGGCAGAATGATGAGCAGTGTTACATCAGAATGAACAGCGTTGATGATATGACAGAGATTTCTTGTGCTTGATGACTTGACAGTGACTAGAATTTAGAGGTTATTGAGCAGCAGTAAGCAAATGAACAAGATGACTGAAGAGCTGGTGCTGATGAACAACGAAGATTGAGCAGTGTGTTGCAGAAGTGTTGATCAAAGTGGTGAGCAGATGATCAACAGTATTGACCAACAGCAGAACAGATTGAAGAGACAGATGATGTTGATATGACACAGTGACAGTAAGCTTTAATTGTAATAGCAAGCTTGTCTTGCTTTTGAGGTTAGGATACCTCAAACCCTTCTTAGCAGGGTCTAAGAAAACCAGGCAGGGTCCTGGATGCAGAGTAGGTGCTCTTCATATCAGTAGGTGCTGATTTTACCTAACGGTTGTAGCCGGACCACAACTAATACAAAAAGATTACAAAATTACATTGTGTTGTGTTCTTTTGGGTTATGGTTCTTGACGATTTAACTGCTATGATATGTGAATGATGAAGTTTATGAAATGATTATGAGATTGGTTGAATGATGAATTGTTAGTTAATTGTGACAAGCTAAGAAAAGTTTAAAATTGGCTTCACACTGATTCACCCCCCCCTCTCAGTGTCTAACACTATGGTGGTTGTGTACCTATTCTACAGAGGTTTGCCATTCGAGTGCTCAGCCAGACATGTAGCTCTTCTGGTTGCGAGCGCAACTGGAGTGTATTTGAAAAAGTACACTCCAAAAAGCGCAACAGGTTAGAGAATTTCAAATAATATAAATTATTAAATTCTAATTTATAGATTTATGCCACTTTAATATTTAATATTTATGATCCTCCTCTAGGTTGGATACTCAGCGCCTTAATGATTTGGTCTACATCCACTACAATCTCAGGTTGTGGGTGAAGCAGTATCAGAGAAAAGTTGATGCGAAGGCCATTTCATTGGATGAGATTGACACCACCGCTGCATGGAGGGCAGAGTGTGAGGAGCCTGTTATGGAGGTAGCCCCTGATTGGCTAGAGGATGATCATGCTACTGATAGTGATCATGGTGAGACTCATATGGTCTCAGAGGATTTGGATGAGCATGTTCCAATTCCAGAGGAGTTTCACACCGATTCTGGGAGTGTGCCACAGTCAGAGCTAGAGGGAGATAGACCCGGTGGTAGCACAGGCACTAGTACTGGTAGAGGAGCAGGAGCTGCAGGACTATCTCCTCGACCTTCTCATTCTTCAGGACATTAATTTTGGCCACCTTCTCCAGTTTCTAGAGGACATCATTTTGCAGGGTCTTCTTCTAGAGGACGTCAGAGTCCAGTACGAGGCCCACAAGCCTCAAGGGCACCTACTTCTAGTTCTAGAGGAAAGGCCATTTGCACAGCGATTACCTTTTCCCGTAAAAGGGGTAGAGGGAATCAATAGTTTATTTACTTTATTTCATTGTAGATGACTCGTGAGTCATGATGATGATCATGACATACATTTGTTATATTTTTTATGACTTAAAATGCAAGGACATGATCCATTTTGTATGTGTGATGTATCTCGATTCTCTAGACATCTTATATATCTTATATATCGGTTTTCTTTCCATATTCATGTAGCAATGTGTTTATTTGATGTTATTGTTGCTTTAGATGTTTAAAAAATTGAAAAAAAATGAATATTTTTCTATTTTTTAAGTTTGCCAATTTTTTCCCGATGTTTGCCAATGTTTTGCCGAGATATCCCAAAACGATGTTTCCTGGACCCTGCTGATTTTTTCGCCGCGCCGATGTTTGCAACACTAGGTTAAACCCAGATTTGGGTTTGAGGAACTTTTTGAAGAATTTCTAAGTCATCTCATTTACGAGATGAGCTACTAATGCTTTTTGGGGTTTTTGTCCGTTGAAGGTTTCCCCAGTGAAAAACTCTTGTGTCTATTGTGCTGATGTGATGAATGTGTTTTTAACTGCACTTGTCATGCGTTACTTAAGTTGATCTGCAATTTTTTAAGTATTTATGCTAATGCTAAAATTCAACATGCTGTTTTCCATTTTACTCCTTGACCAAGAGGCAAATCTGCAATTGACCATTAGGTAGGTAACTCAAAATGTCCTATTATGTTTTTGGTTTTTTGAGCTGAGACACAGAATTCTCTTATGCATTAAAAGACTTTCAGATCTTTCAAAGGATTCCATAGTGAAGGCCTTATTTTCTAGTTTCCTCAATATCTCTACAGGACCCCTTTCATGTTCTCAAAACTGGCAATTCTTTCATTAGGCTAAAGCTTTTATAATTATGATTAATGTCTGAAGCTTTTATGTTTCTCGTTAATATAAATACTGAGTTCATAGCATAGTACATCCTTGCTATAGCCATGCAAATATTCCAAGTCAAAATTTATGGACTGCAAATACACACAAGAGAATTTCTTCAATGAAAAACAAAACAGGAATAGTTCAGGTTTAAAGAAGTAACTCAAGTAGGAAATTTTATTATAAATACATAAAGCCAGTGAATTGTATTTACAATTTTGCCAAACACCCAAAGTCGACTGTGTCTGCTCTACAATTCATGCGTTAGAGAGGAGAAGAATGTTCTTTAATAAATTTCCCAACAAATAAAAGATATGCACACATAAGGAGGCAGAATGAGTGATAGCAACAGACCTCTTGTGCAACATCAGCTCTCTCCATCTCCACTGTCACTTTAGAACCCTGTCGTTTTAAGCTTGGTCTCCTGAAGGATTGCTTACTTTTCTTCCTAATGTGATCTAAGAAAAATAAAGGATGCCTCCTGATTCCACTTCCTAACGAAACTACTTGGTCTAAATAGTATGCAACTGGAAGTACAATAAGCCATTCTACAGACATTATGATCAGAACTTCCTTCATGCCATTGTCATGATCACTCAAGTTTTTCCATCGCATACCCACAGTGCCCTGATTGACTCCCATTAAAGCATAATTTGCTAGCTCATAAAGCCCTCGATACAGAGAGAACCCGGGTACAATCTCCATAACCAAGATCCAGAGTCCTGTTTAAAAAAATAAAGAAAATGAAATTCCTTTAAGATTTTAGTCGAAGTGTTTTAATATAAAAGAAATGTTTCCTTCAAAGAATACTTAGATAATAATCAAAGATTAATAACACAAATTTGGTATTGCAATGATATCACTCATAGTTGGGAGAGCTTGTTACAATGAACAGTATTTTATTCAAGTTCTAAAAGAAAGGATTGGTGAAGAAAAAATAAAGTGACATCAGTTCAAGACACTTTTAATACTTGGCAACCAGGTAATACGGATTCATATAGGATAAAATGTAATACCCAAAATACTTTGGTTTTTGTAATCAAACATATTTGAGAGATCAAACATACCACCTTGTTTACAAAAGTGTTCCCATTATTGCATTCTGTTCCCTCATCCAAAATCTTTTATGTTTGAACACTCTGTAATCCCCATACTATTTTAAAGTTTGATTTATTTTCTGTCTTCCACAATTCTCTGAGCATACTGAGACTTACTTGGAAAACTCGTATCCTCCACAAAGAATATAAAAAGGAAGGATGCCAAAAGTCCAATGCCAAAGATGTAGAGATATCCAACAACTGCCAAAGTAAAAATAAGAATTAGCATAGACATCATAAAGTGTGAATAAAAACAAAGTCCCTATGCTGGTAAACATGTAATCCAAATAAATTTGACCAGATAAAGGAAAAAGTTTCATTTCTCAAGTAGACCATATGACCTGTAGCAGTTTTAACGTCAGAGAAAGCAGTCGCTGCTAAAAATCCAAGTGCTATCTGTAAGTTTATGTAGATGAAATAGAATACAAGCTGTATGCTGTAATCATTCAACCTGAAAAATTTCAACCCTGCACCAAAAGAGTTGGTTTACATGGAATCTGAACCATGGATAAGATCTCGCAATTCTATTTCAAAGATCTAAAACAAATCAGCCATCTAGCTTACCTATAGCACTGCCAAAACCAACAAAGCATACCATGTAGATAACTGAAAGGGCCAAAAAATAGCCATATGTAATCATCCAATAAGGCCCATCTGCTAATCCATGCATTTTCATCATAATCCGCTGATTGTTTTGCTTCTCATATACCAATGATGCTAAAATAACCTGCACATTGCATGAGTCCAAATTTTGTAAGTAAAGCATGAAAATGAAACTTTATTCCAAAATTAGTTCTTTGCACCTGTTATCCACTAAGTTGCACTTAGGTGGATTTCTAGTGAGCAGTCAAAGACTTGAACAAATCAATTGTTCGTCACATGTGTTTTGAGATCCATCAGGCCAATCAATGGCACTTTCTTTTTATTTTTTTTACATGTTCATCCCCTGCGGAGAATTGTAATAAATGACTTAGCATGATGAAATTATGTAAAAGGTTTGGCTTTCCTAGGACTTAGTCATCAATACTTTACTCTAAGGTGTTTTTTCTTTGAGAATTATATGCCGTTTTATAATGACTTTTAATTTTTCAAGTTTTTCACCCGCTACTCCAAAGGTAGAGTAAATGGCTTGGTAAATAGGCCTTAAGAGGTTATTAAAACCTAGATGTCAATGTATATTACCATGATAATCATTATTTTAGAGTCATATGAAAATATACTAAGTCCCCCCTAGGCGTTTTTATTATTTCGTAAAATTTCGATTTTCTTGTAAAAAGCACGCCTAGGTGTTTTTATTATTTCGGAAAATTTTAATTTTCCCTAAAAAACATGCATGTTTTAATTAAAAATAAGCACTAAGGCATAAAGTGTGGTTAGGAGGAAGAATTTGTTGGAAAATGATGACTCTGAAGGTCCTTTTTCATATTTTTGGTGTGAGTGTGATGAGAAAGACTTGGGGCTTTGTCCTTTGTATATTTATGTAAAAGAATGATTTTTTATATAAATAAAGTGTTTATGTTTTGTACTTTATAAAGTGGGTCACTTTAAGTGATGTATTTAATAATTAATGTATTTAATTATTAAAAGTGAGTTTAAATGATGACCCTTGATTTGTAATTAATTCTCAACCCTAGATTATGGTAGTTAGAGAAAATAGTTAAAATTTTGAAGTATAAGACAAAGTGAAAGGACATTGAAGACACTCACCATCAGAAAGGGAAGAAGAAGAAAGAGGAGATACCCTAGTGAAAGTGGCACGATTTCCAAGAAGAGTAGAAACACGTTTTCCAAGGCAGCCAGAAGGTGATCGTACAACAGTCTGACAGGGCCATACAACAGCACGTGTGGGCATGAATCCCAAGGCAACTATTGGTGCATTTATTGTTGACTGTCGAAACCATACAGCAGGGTGATTTCTGGCAAATGTGGTATGAAAAGCGAGGCAAAAAGTACAGCAGAAAGTATAGGTCATACAACACGTGTGACCAAGCCGTACAACTGTTAATTGGCACGTTTTTCAAGGTAGTTTGTTGTTGTTCAGTTTAGTGAAATTTTGTCAGTGAGGGTTGAAGAAATTATTTTCTTGTGCTGAAAATTTTCTAAGTACTCTTCTTTAATGATAAATTCTTCTTCAGGGTTTTCCCCAAGTTGGGGTTTTGCCCGGTCTTTTGACCAAAACATCTGTGTACAATGCATTTGTTTCATCTTCAGTATTTGAGAAGTGTCTTTGAATTTGTGGTTTTAATTTCAAAGTTTATGAGCAAATTTTAATTAAAACCTTAGACATTCAAAGTGTTTGACATAATGCATGTGTGAGAAGTTTTATGCTTATGCCAGTTTTTCTTCATGGTATCAGAGCGATACTGAAATATTAAGCAAGCTAGTGTTACACAGTAAAGAAATGCAAAAGAAGTGTTGTGGTAGTCTTTTTGTTATTGTTGTTGTAAGTTGTTTTCCAATTGATGAGCATACGGTTTGAGGATAGGTTGGATGGGATTTCCAACTATATCACATGGAAAGTAAGAAGTATTGTCATATTGAAAGAGTGGAAAATATGGAGTTTTGCAAATTTTAAGATGACCAAACCAATAGATAAGGGTGAACTTGGAGAGTTTGAAGCCCCTGAAGCTAGAGCCCAAAGAGTAATCTTGGATGGGGTTAAAGACCATCTCATTCCCCATTAAGCAGAAAAGAAAACAGCTAAAGAGATGTGGGATACTTTGAACCAGTTGTTTGAAGCCAAGAGCGAGAACTGCAAGATGACATTGAAAGATACGCTACACAATGTCAAAATTAACAAGGATGAGGGTGTAGCCTCCTATTTGACTCACGTGGCTCAAGTCAAGGACGAGTTAGTAGCTGTAGGAGAGATTGTTCTTGATTCAAAGTTGGTGAGGATAGCCCTGAAGGGATTCACCAAGAAGTGGGACGTCTTTGTGAAGTGCATTGTAGGTAGAGAAAAGCTTCCCAATTGGTCCAGATTATGGGATGACTTAAACAGAGGGAGATCCAGGAGGGGTCTCAAGGTGGTCAGGTTAGTGAAGAACAGGAGCAAAATGTGGCAATTGCAACAAAAGCAAATAAAAAGAAGAAAGACATGAGTCAAGTCAAGTGTTATCAGCGTGGTCTGATGGGACACTATGCCTCTATGTGTCCTGAGAAGAAAAGGAAAGACAAAGAAAGATTCAGCAGCGATTGCAGTATTAGGAGACTTTGCAGTCAAATTCGAGCAGGAATTCTCTCTGGTCTTTATTGACTCTAGTATAGGAAGTTCCTCCTTTGAGCATGTCTGGGTTGTTGACAATGGGTCAACCAAACACATGACTGGAAAGACAAAGAAAGATTCAGCAGCGATTGCAGTATTAGGAGACTTTGCAGTCAAATTCGAGCAGGAATTCTCTCTGGTCTTTATTGACTCTAGTATAGGAAGTTCCTCCTTTGAGCATGTCTGGGTTGTTGACAATGGGTCAACCAAACACATGACTGGAGTCTATGATGCCTTTCAGATTGTCACAGAGCTGGGACCAGGACACTATGTTCAGACAGATATCGGCAGTCCACAAGTGGCGATACAAGGGGTTGGAATAGTCAAGTTCCAACTAGACCTTGGTGACGTCTTGGAGATACACGAGGTTCTCTTTGTTCTTTGGATGAGAGTTAGCAAACTCTCGATGTCATCCTTTGAGGATGAGGGTGAGATCTGGTCATATTTTTTGGTATCGAAGAAATGAGCTAGTTAGTACTACCATTCTATTAGGAGATCGTCGAGACAAGTTATATGTTTTGAGAGGGCATGTTGTATGTCCAGGCATAGGTGGGTGGATTGTTAAAGTCAAAGAGTGGGGCAGGAGATGAACCTGATCAACATGTGATTTACATTTCTTCTAATGAGGAGAGTGGTTCTCTCTGAAGCACTAGCAGAAGACTAGGCCTATCCAATGATGGTGATGATGAGCAGGTTGATGAGGCTCAGGTCGAGTCTCAAGCTTCAAAGTTCCAGTATGGATTTGGGCACTTGTATCCAAGAGGGATTCCAAAGCAGGAGGGAGTCGCATCAGGAGTCAAAGGTGGAGATACAAATGATGTTGTGGACCTTTCTCGTTAGGAGGGAGAGTTGAAAAATGATAACTCTAAAGGTCCTTTCTCATATTTTTGGTGTGAGTGTGATGAGAAGAACTTTAGAATTTTTCCTTTGTATTTTTATGTAAAAAAGTGATTTTTTATATAAATAAAGTGTTTGTTTTGTACTTTATAAAGAGGGTCATTTTAAGTGATGGATTTAATAATTAATGTATTTAATTATTAAAAGTGAGTTTTAATTATGACCCTTGTATTGCCGCCTAATTCACACTTTAAGACACAGGAAAGTCACAACCTGCTATGTGTGTTCTTGGGGGCAAGCGAGCGCTGGGGACCACTGTCACCACAGTCCACAACTCCTCCGTTTAGGCAAGATCCCAATAGAGCCAAGGGGGGTAGCCCCTACAGGAAAACTAAGTTCCAGATTTATTAATTAATTACAAATTAATTAAAGGGATCTTTTATTAAGATTGAGGCTAAGGTTTTGAGAGATGACAGTCAAACCAATGCAAGATGCAATAATTAAATGACAGTCAATCCTTTTATTTATAACCAGTGCCTAAAGAATGGAGTCAGAAAATGCAACTTTTAACGAATGCAATTTAAGTTAATTATCCCACAGGTTAAGTTACCTAACAAATAAGATGAATAAACAAATAAATGGTACAGTTATAAACAATAATGAATCAAGATATCTAGGCAATGTACAGTTGATCCAAATTTATCAGTATAAACAAATGAAGTAAAATAGTTACAGTTTAAACAAAGTTAAGCATTCACCACATAAACAATTGCAGAACTGAAAAGTAAATGAAACTGAAAGTAAAGTGTTGGAGTGCAATGCTGGAGTGGAAGTGTGCTGAAATGAAAAAATGTTGTAGAACCGGTTTTGCAATGTCTCTTGGTTTATTTTAGGTAGATTTTATTAATGTTTTTCTTCTTGAGGTTTAGTTTTCGAACCGGTGGTGTGACTACCCCAATCCAGTATTTCTCAAGTCAAAGAGGGAATGCTGTTGCGTTCAACAAAGTGGGAGCAAAGCCCACCCGTAGCTCACAGGTCAAACCCCAATGGCCTGGTGCTCAACAAAGAGGACGTAAAACGCATAGAGACCCCCCACGGTCTACTACCCCAAGTCGCCTCCGAGGTCACTGTTTTTAATCAACAGGAAAATTACTAGATGGATGCCTATTAAACTAAGACTTCTCTATCCCCTATCGTATCTCGCGAGTATCCCGAAGGGTGATAACCGAATAGAGGAACAGGAAATATTGAAGTTTTTGTTGGTTAATTTTATAGGGTAAATTTTAATATTTGGTGATTAGCATACAAAGTTTATTTTAAAATATCAACAAGATCAACCAAGCGGTATCCCTTATGGGAGGTGCTGGTACTTGATCTTGGACTTAGAAAATAAAATGTGTTGATTGTAGCAGAAAAAGGAGAGTGTTGTTCTAATTACCTAAGCCCCCACTTCTCCTGCTTTTCGTATCCAACTTGAAGTCCCTAAAGGGAGATGACAAGTGGACAGAGGATACACCGGATAGGTGGGTTGTATGGTTACTTCCTTTAACAGAAAATTTAAAATTACTGAAACTTGAAAGAAACTGTAACTAGCTAAAAGCAATGCCTAACCGCACAGCAATCTCTGTGACAGAGATGGTGGTCTGTCACAGAGATAGTGGGTAAACTGAAAATAAAACTAGAAAAGAAATACAACTAACTAAAACAGTAAACTAACCTCACAACAATCTTTGTAGCAGAGATGGTGGTCTGTTACAAAGATAGGTGGGTAAACATAAAGATAAAACTGATTAAACTAACCTCACTTCAATCTCTGTGACAGAGATGGTGGTCTGTCACAGAGATAGGTGGGTAAACAAAAAAATAACTTGCAAATAAAACTAACTCTAAGCAACTACTTACACAAATTTACAGCAGAGAAATACCCCAAAGAGAACTTCTCATTTGGGGTTTACAATGTAATAGAAGAGAGAGAAGTGGTGTAGTTTAGGGCCTCTTTTGGACCAAACTTTTGCTGGTTTTTTCTGGGCAATTTAGGGCAGCATAACCCCCTCTTTCTGTACACAAAACCTGCAAAAAAATTAGCAACTTACTTGCTGGAAATTACTGCAGAAAAATGCAACAGAAAGTTAGAACAATTTAGTGTACAACCCAGAAATTTTACAGAAAAATCTGAACTTTTAAAAATGAAAACACAGAAATTTTAGTGGCTGAAAATGAATGTTTTTAGGGTGAAAACAACATATAAACAGCAGAATTTAAAGCCTATACTAATATATAATGGATGGGGGCCCTAAAACAAGGGTTATATTCACTATACAGTGAATAAAATCCAATTTCAGGAAGGAAAAAGGAAAAAGGCCGAATTGAAAATTTGAAAAGACGAAACCCTTGGAGAGATATCCTTGCTTGGAAAACCTGCAAACAAATCTAGATCTGCAAAAAATATGTAAGCCTAGTGATGAATGTCTAACAATCCCTGCAAAATACTTTGAAGAAAAATTGCTAAACCATTCACAAAAAAGGGTAAAAATACTTTTACTCTCTAATCTCTCCACAAAATACTTTGTGGAGAGCTAACTAGACCAATACAAATATGCAAAACTAAAAAAGATACAAGTTACCTCACAAGAAATGGATCATGAAGAATGTAGAATGTAGCACAATGTCCCTCCAAAGAATTTCTTTGATTAAGTGGCCCAACTAGGGCAAAGCTTCAATACAAAAAATGGCAAGAGGCTTGGGCCAAATGCTTGAGAGAATATGAGAAAAGAGTAGGGAAGGATTCCGGCAGCATAACAATAGCATGAGAGATGCTATCAAATGAGGGAGTGAGACCCTCATTATATAGTTGAGGAAGACCCCAACCCCTTGAAGATCAACGGCCAAGATTAGATCTCCACCACTAGATCTAGGTATTTGACTTTGCACCCTTCTCAATCAATCTACACCCTTAGATTAATTTTCAATCCATGGCTTAGGTGCTTGATCCATGTCTTAAGCATTCTCCACCCTTAGATCTAGGGTATTGACCAAAAATTCCTTTGAGATCACTTTGAGGGTTTAGAGTGGGCCCAAGCTAGGCGCCCTCCTCTATTTTTGGCGCCTCCACCAAATGTGGCGCCCTCTTCTAGCAAGTAGCGCCCCTCTAAATCCATGCTAGCGCCCTTCTATCCATGCTAGCGCCCTTCTAAATGGTGACGCCCTCATTATATGGCTAGCGCCCTTCCTTTATGGTGGAGAATCTCCAAATGTAGCACCCTCTTCTATATTAGCGCCCTCCTTTTAATGCATGTGACGCCTCCAAATGTAGTGTCCTCCTTTCTAGCTAGGCGCCCCATCTTATTTGGTGGAGACTCCCTTTTACATTGACGCCCCACTATTTAGAGTGGGCCCTTTTACATGCATGCGCCCCACCTTAGTGAGGGTTTTGGCCACCTTTATGCTAGGCTTGGACTTTAGCCTTTTCAAAAATAAAATTTCAACCTTTAGACTTAGGCTAAAAATACATCTCACCTTAGATTTAAATTTTCAATTAAATTTTTAAATTTTTCCAAGTTTGACTTAGGAAAAATTAAAAATAAACTTGAAAAAATTATATCTTGGCCATGGTGGGGTGGAAAAATTTGGAATAAATTTTCCTAGGCTTGGCAACCCCCAAACAAAATTACCATGGCATTATTTGATTTTTTCCTTCAAAATCAAATAATATGAATTTTTGACTTAGGGAAATTAATTAATTCCTTAGGGGAGATAGACCCCTCCTGACCAAAATTGGTCTATCTCCTCAACCACTTGTCTGAATGACATGGGACTCGAAGCAGTGGCTTAGGGGGGTTCATAGCAATTTGCCTTGCATTCATAGCCCCTATTACAAAATGCCAGTGCTTGAGCAATTACATTATTACATCAAAACTGAGTTAATTAACCACCAAGGGATGAAATTAATT